>VWZE01007068.1:191897-222598 GCA_013396675.1 Eubucco bourcierii | reverse complement strand
GATTCTGTGCTCCACAACCTCCCTGGAGGTCTTTTGTGCTCCACAACCACCCTGCAGCTGTTCAGGACCAGCTTGGATGAGGCCTTGAGTGACCTGTGCTAGTGGGAGGTGTCCCTGCCTATGGCAGGGGGTCGGAACTGGATGATCCTTGAAGTCCCTTCCAACCTTCCCATGCTATGATTCTATAAAATCCAAATACAGCTAAAACCTCGACTGAATCCTGAGTTGGAAAGCTGTGCCCTGGCCTCCCAGAGGCCACTGAGGTACTCACTCCGTCTGCTCCCATGGGAATCTGCCCATTGACGTTGAGGGTTCGGAAGGGGGAGTGAGTGGACAAGCGCTTGTCCCATTCACTCGGCCGAGGCTCCGGCACGGACTCCATGAAGTTCTTCTTCAGCTCACTGATGTTGGCATGGTGCTTCTTTATCTCTTCCTGGGTCTTATCTAGATCCTAGCAGCAAAAGGAGAGGATGAATGAAGGGACAAGGGGAGGACACCTGCCATCGCCTGGCTGCTGCATAGCAAAGCTGCGCCCAGCAGAGCTGCTGCCGCCTTCCATCGGGTGTGCTCACACTGCAAACACACACAGGGAGTGTCCTCTCTCCTCTTTCCACTGGTGTTAACTGGAAGAAACTGCAGGAAACGTGGAGCAGGGGGTTCTTGGAGCATCCTCTCTCCTCTTTTCACTGGGAGAAACTGCAATGAGGCAGAAGGTGCCAATGCTTCAGCTGAAGCTGCACCGGCCTAGATGCAGCTGGGGGGGCTTCTCATAGGTCTTCCCCATCTGGGATTGTTTTTAGTCACAAAACTAAGTTTGCTTAGGTTATTTAATTTAAACTGGGTGGGTTTGCTCTCTTTTCCCTCTGCCAGCCTGAAGATTCACAACTGTAAATGCAATTAATGCTTAAGGAACTGTTTATCCAATTTGATTTCTTCTCTCCATACCCATTTCTCTTTCATCCTACCAAGAATTATCTTGGCTTCCAGAATAGCCCAAATACTTTTATTCCTCCCCCTTCCCCTAATCTCATCCCTCCAGGATCTACCACAGGAGGTTTCAAACTTCTGAAATGAAGATGAGGTGGACAGCCCTTTAAAAATCAAACTGAGAATTTACTTTATGGTGGATCAGCCAAGAAACTCCTGCTAAAGTCCTTCATCTGGAGAAAGATTCCTACTCTGTGATGCCAGCTTACAGGATTAATTACTTCAAGGCACATCAGCTCTCTTCCAACTTGTTTCAAAACAGTTTTTCCTTAAAAGCAAACCACAGCTGATTGAAAACAAAGCTTTGACATAAAACAAGCATAAGCCAAACAATGACTTTTGTGGACAGTGCCAAAAAGCAGTAAGCCTCACCTGTTAGCAAGGGAGGAAATTCAGGTCAGTAAAAGCATTGCTGGGATATGTCACTGGTTTGGTGCTTTTAGCTGTTACTCAGCCCATCAATATTAGGAGATGGGAGAGGAAAGGTAGCCCTAAAGGAAAGGCCCAGGAAAGGCCCCCACTAGGATATCTGCATCCCTGCAGTGTCCCCAGGACACACCACCCCAAATACCTCACTAAGAACATTTGCTCTTTTTGATACATTTCCAGAGGGGAAAAAAAAAAAAAAGACACTTTTGGCATCTGTCCCAGGTGAAAGCACATAGCAAGTGCCTGCTTAGAGGGAAAAAAATAGCATAAGTAAGTCTGCTGAGGACTCCAGGATAAGAGCCCTGCCCAGGTCCAGGAGCCCTGGGTTTGAGAAGACACAAAGGCAACTTTGGTTGTCCACCACTGCATTGTCCTAGGAGAGTTGGTAGAGAAGCAAAAGCCACCAGGAGCTATGTGAAGCCACAATAGGGCTGGGAAGCATCTCAAGGAACAAGGTCACTAAGCCTTAAAGCTTTCCCTCCTGTTCTGCCCTTGGTGTGAGAAGATGGAGAATGGGTTACAGAGCAGAGAGCACTAAGCAGCTTCCAATTAAACCAAGCAGCAGCTTCAGGAGCTTGAGGTCTGCTGGAATAAAAAAACTCTCATCTGTCAAAAGCATGGGCTGAAAAAACAAGGGATAAAGCAGGTGAGCTGCTGGGGTCTGCTCTTTGCTATGGGGTGCTGGAGCACCTGCAACAGAACTAGTGGGAAGGACAGCAAGGAGCAAATGGGCTGAGTGCCAGAGCAAAGTATTGCAGGAAAAAGGGTTTTAAAGCAGTGAAAAAGATCTTGTTGGGGTTGGGTTGGGGAGATGGAACTGGTTGCACTGGGTGGAAGAAAGCCACAGGCACAGTCCTCACAGCCGTCCAGCCGAACTCTGCCTATGGTGCTGCAGAACCTTCACTTGTGGCCAAAAGCTTAAGTTATAGCACTCAAAAAAACAAACTTTTTTTTTTTTTTTTTTTAAAAATTAAAACCACCCCAAAGCTGCAGATTTTTTTAAAGCTGAGAGTAGAAGGCAGTTAGTACAAGAGATACCAACAGGGAATCCCTACCAGCTGCTGCTGCAATTCGGAGGTTAAAACATGGAGCACAGAGTATCAAAAGGCACAAAACATCTTTCATAACACAGTGTATTAAAAAGAATAAAAATATATGATTGGCATGGTCTGTTCTGAGACCATGCTGAGGTGAAACCAAGTGTAAGTCTCCCAAAGCTGAGGGGAATAACTGTGGGAGGGATGAAATGGCTTTGGGGTATGTGGAGGGATGAAATGGCTTCTCATCCATGAGCATCATCCAGCCCTCACATCAGCTCCACAGGGACCTGGTGCTGATGCAAGATGGAGCCCAAGGGAATGCTGAAGATGCTGCAAGGTCAAGGGTGCGATGAAGAATCACCACACTGCAAGCATTGCAGCAATGTCCTGTCTGAAACAACATGGACATTGAGGCAGGTGAACACCATGGAGGTGATAATTCCACTTGGAATTTTGCCTTTTCACAGACTGGTTTTTCCCCCTGAAAAAAAAACAACAAACCAACCAAACTCATTTGAAGGAAGGAGAAACTTGTAAAATGAGCCTCACTGCCACAACTGAGCAGCTGGACTCAGTGACATTAAAGGTCTTTACTAACCTAAATGATTCTGCATTTTCATGATTCTGTGGTTCTACCACTGGTGCCACCACGAGCAGCCAGCAGGTCCAAGAGCAGATCTGAGCACACAGCTCTGCCAATCATATATTTTGGGTCAGTATGAGAGAATTAAAGTCAGAAGAGGTAGAAGGAAGAATGCCTGCACATCACCATGTTTACTGTCACCATGCAAAAGCGCACTGAAAACAAAAGAAAAGGTCTCTGGTGCAGGAGCATGCAAAAACAAAGGCAGCAGCAGAAGAGGAAGAAGTTCAGAGCAGATGCAGAAGGTCTAGGCAAATGCAACTGAAAAAAGCTTCAAGTTCATACAAACCTCCAACATTAAATTGCTATGCCTGATATAAATGTTTTCACCATCTAGCCTCTTTGATCTTTTCTGTGAAAATGAAAGAAAAGGGGGAAACAAAACAAACAAACAAAAAAGAAAAAGAAAAGAAAAGCACAAAAAATTAAAATGTTGTTCTTGCAGGATTGACAATTTGGCAAATTAAAAAAGGTCAACTGAAGGTTGGGAGGTGCAGAGTTCTGCCAGCATGGGGTGGGGACCCAGCTGTGGGGACACAGCCTGGGACCACCACCAGCAAACAGGGGTCTTGCTGATGGAGGATGGGGAGATGCAATGAGGTCTTTAAAGAGACAGCTCCCAGGGGCTTGGTGACTTTTGCCTTCAATCCTATTTGCTTACCACAAAGGATGGTTCATTGTTTTCTGTGGAAGCCAAGCACCACCTAGCACTTACATTCCTGAGAGTGATGCTCACCCACCCCAGTGAGGAGGCTCTAGTGCCTGGTGTAACTTCTACACCTTCTCTATGTGCACAGTAATTATATCTCAACCACCTTTTCTATCCTGGATATCTCCCTTATTACTCATCAATAAAAAAAAAAAAAAAGCATCACACTTTTTTCATCTGCATTTTCTTCAGTGCACACTCTGTGGTTTGTTTGCATCCCAATCTAATGGGGTTGCTTTGCTTCCCAATCAAATGGGTTGCTCTGCTTCCCAATCAAATGAGGTTCCTTTGGTTCCAAATCAAATGGGGTTGTTCTGGTTCCCAATCTAATGGGGTTGCTTTGCTTCCCAATCAAATGGGTTGCTCTGCTTCCCAATCAAATGAGGTTCCTTTGGTTCCAAATCAAATGGGGTTGTTCTGGTTCCCAATCTAATGGGGTTGCTTTGCTTCCCAATCAAATGGGTTGCTCTGCTTCCCAATCAAATGAGGTTCCTTTGGTTCCAAATCAAATGGGGTTGTTCTGGTTCCCAATCTAATGGGGTTGCTTTGCTTCCCAATCAAATGGGTTGCTCTGCTTCCCAATCAAATGAGGTTCCTTTGGTTCCAAATCAAATGGGGTTGTTCTGGTTCCCAATCTAATGGGGTTGCTTTGCTTCCCAATCAAATGGGTTGCTTTGCTTCCCAATCAAATGGGGTTCCTTTGGTTCCCAATCAAATGGGGTTGCTCTGGTTCCCAATCTAATGAGGTTGCTCTGCTTTCCAATCCAATGGGGTTGCTCTGCTTCCCAATCCAATGGGGTTGCTCTCCTTCCCAATCCAATGGGGTTGCTCTCCTTCCCAATCCAATGGGGTTGCTCTCCTTTGGTTTCTAATCAGATTTGTCAGAGAGCTCAATTTCAGAAATTGAAGCAAGTGGGTTTCTAATATCCAACCTGCATATTTTTAGCAGACTGTGGGATAAAGCTGTTTATTTGGAAAGGAGCTGTTCTGACAGCTGTTACTTAAAAAAAAAAAAGCCATCCCAAAGCCCAGCCCCAAGCACATGAGGAAGTTGGAGCACTGTCTTTTTAAACATGTTACAGATGCATGAATGATATGGCAAATTTGCTTGGTGAAAGTGTAAAGTGGCTAACCTTCCTCATTCTTATCAGCTCTTCCTCTTTCTCTGCAGGCTGCTGCTGCTGCTGGGCAGTGATTAAAACAGAAACAAACAAAAGAGTGGTTGGTTCATTTCATTACATTGAACCTCACTGGTTCAACCTTCAAAAAGACTGAGCAACCCAGCTGAATGATTAGCACAAACCTGGGGCTGGGCACCACTGGTGGTGGGTACTGTGACCTCAGTGTGCGCTTTCCTCACCTACATTTAAGATATAAATTGGTAAAAACATTTTGTGTTAGTAGATTTTGTTTCCAGAGATCATTTAGTATCAAAACACAGCTGCAGCAGGTTGGTTTTGAACATGCAATAAACCAACATGCAGTCTCTCAGTAAGGAGTTAATGACACAGCAGCTCTTGGACAACAGTCAGTTAGTCAACAGCACACCCACAATAATTCCTGTACTCCAGAATTATTTGTGTTTGAAACCAGTGTTCTCTCCACGTGCAGCTGGAGACAGGCTTCCCACTTGTGTTAGCTTTGCCAGGCAGTGTTTGCAGGTTTCAGTTGCAGCTGGATCTCCCAGGTAAATCCTTCCCAACAGCAACATGCTCAAATTAAAAAGAGACCTCCTTCAAAAACACAAAGCCATTTGGTTGTGCACAGGTATTGAGTTCAACAGTCAGTGAGAAGAAATCTAGCTACAAAAATGGAGCCTAGAAGAAATCTAGCTACAAAAATGGAGCCTAGAAGAAATCTAGCTACAAAAATTGAGCCTATCATCACAAATTAAGCTCTTTTAGTGTCCATAAGTACAGAGCCAAGATTGTTCTAACTCTTTAAGGGAAGCATTAGAGAGAAAGTGGATTGCTAAATACTCTGAAGGCAAAAGCATGGGTGGGCGTGAAGTGATGCAGCTACATTTGAGAAATGGTAGATTTGGCACATCCAAATCCACAACTTCCTCCCACATCCAGACTTAAAGAAGGGAAAACAAATTTTAAAAATCAGTGTTTAAGAATTTAGGAAAGACAAAAACAACCTGTAATAAGAAAGATGGAATGAATCAAACTGACTTGTGTTTAATGCTGGGTTCAGTGGTGGTGCAGGAGCAGCACAACAGGGACTGTGTGTCATGATGCACACTCTGAGCACCAGCCTGAAGCTCCCTTCAGCATCTTCAGTTAAAAATTACTGCTCACACAAACCATGAAACGTTTAGAAGCAGCTGTCCTTTCTTCACCTCCATCTCCCAGCCTTCACTCCTAGAGACCTCTCCTGCTCTGTCTCATACAAGACCCCCTGCATGGGATGTTACAGGAAAAATGTGCTCAGTAATGGTGAGAGCAGCAAAACATTCAGAGTAATGTGGGAAATGTGTAAGACAGTTCTGCTGCAGTGCTGGAAGGTTTCACTAAGAGTTGCAGGATATTAAGGACACTGTGGTATGAACAGTAGTTTTGCCCATTATTTGGAGTAATGGGATCAGTACACATAGCTCAGCACCAGTGGAGGTCTCAAGACTTTTGTGGAAATATCAAATCCTGTTTAAAACAAATGTCATTAAGACAGCAAATCCACCAAGGCTTTGACAGTGCCATCCACAACTCAAGTCCTACAAGTTTACAGAAATGTATCACCAGCTCTCTCAGAGGCAACCTAGCAATGTAAAAAAAAAGGTTTGCCTTCTGCCACAGGGCTGCAGACCAGATCCCTATCAGCAGTTTCACTGGAATTAGAATCATAGAATGGTAAGGTTGGAAGGGACCTCAAAGATCATCCAGTTCCAACCCCCTGCCATAGGCAAGGACACCTCCCACTAGTATAGGTCACTCAAGGCCTCATCCAACCTGGCCTTGAACACCTCCAGGGAGGGAGCAGCCACAACCTCCCTGGGCAACCTGTGCCAGTGCCAATTGCTCCTGCTGTCATACTGGGAAGCAGTGCAGACAGCCCAGCGATGAGTGAGCCCCAAGCTCTGGCCCCATGGACACATCTGCAACTCTTGACAGCTTTTTTAATGCAATTATGGTTGGACTTGGTGATCTCAAAGGTCTTTTCTGACCAAATGATTCTAGGATTCTATTCCATGATTCTCTATCAGCAACTTGCATTTCATTTGACTGCAACTCAGCCCCCCTGCAGCATCTCCCTTCCTGACCCAAAGAGTCAGGGCTGGGGCTTCCCTAGGAAGTAGATCCTTGAACTCAGGCCTGGGCAAGGAACAAGGTACAAAGAGCTGCTGCTCTGGGGTGGCTTCAAGAGGTGATGCTGCCAGCCAGCACCAGCACAGACTCTTCCAGAGAGCCTCTGCTCTGCCATACCTTTGGTTCATCAGCTGTTTCCACCTTGGTTCTCTGTACTAGGATTTCTTCACGTCTGACATCAGGTTTTGCTGTTTCCTTTTCTACTTTAGATGCAGTGACCACATCCTTCACATCAGGCTTAGCTGGGACTTGTTCTGCAGCATGGCTCTGAGCAATGGCTGGGGCAGAGGTGGGACGGGGACTCCTCTCAGGGGTTATCACGGCCACTGCTGAGGATGGGAGAAAGACAAATTGGGACACAGTTGAGAGCAGGCAACACTTCCAGGGCACCAGGTAAAGCCTCTATAAATCACAGTGCTGTTATTTAAAAAGAAAGGGAGGAAGAGGAGAAGGAAAAAAATGGGGAAAGAAAGAGAGATGTTGAGCAAAGCAGTTTGTGCATTTAGTCAAGTTGAGATTGGTTTTTGGTTTTTTTTTTTTTTATGGTTTAAATAAAAGAAAATAAAACACCACAACAGAAGGTTTACAGAAAGCAAGCTTGTGCTCTGCAGAGAAGCCACACCAGAAAGGAAAATCTGGGTTTGATAATGTGCCATTGATTTTTTGAGTCCTTCACACACAACTGACACAGAATCCCACTCCAGTGTAACCATTAAAATAGAAGCTGTGGTGAACTCTCAACTCGTGGGCATCTCCTTGGCCAGAAGCAGGAGGTTGCTGGAAGGAAACACAAATTTTCCCCCAGCTCCACAGTATTTTTAGCTATTCAAATGAAAAATGTAGACAACAAGCTTTGCTAAATAAAGCTTCACAGCAGCTTCCAGGTGGGTTTCAAAGCAGGTTGGGGCTGCATGTCCAAGATGAGTATGTCCTGCCATAGCCCAAGCAACTGCTGTGAGAAGATAACCAGCATCTCCAGGTCAGTCACAGTGCACAAATGAAGAGCACACTGCCCAGAAGTCATCTCTCCAGAGGATGAGAGCCCAAATTCAAGCATTAGGCACACAAAAAAATCAACTGCCTACTCCTTCCTTCAGTTCCTGCTCTCCCAGACAGTTCCTGATCCCTAAAAAGCCCAACACCTCCAAAATATTCAAGCCAATACTGTGACAAAGTAATATCAATTAATTCACCATCTGTCTAGAAATGCAATAAGGTATTTAGTTCTGATATTGGCTTGTGGTCATTCCATTAAAAATTACACCTAGGTCCTTTAAGATCCTCCAGTCCAACCATTTTCTAACTCCAACAAGGCTGGTGTTAAACCATGGCCCTCAGCACCTCTCTGAAACACCTTCAGGACTGGGGATTCAGCCACCTCCCTGGGCAGCTGGTGTCAGTCTTTGAGAACTCTTTCAGTGAAGAAGTTTCTTCAGAAGTCCAACATCAACTTTCCCTGATGCAACCTGAGGCCATTTCCCCTGCTCCTATCACTTACTCTTTAGGAGAGACCAATCCCCACCTGGCTCCTGCCTCCTTTCAGGGAGCTGTAGGAGTAAAAAAGACAGTTTACAAAGCAAGGGTCACACTGTGTAACCTACCTTGGCCAACACCATGCTTCCAGTGACCATCATCTAGCCAAAGACACCAAGAAATTCGGTGTTAAAAAATGAAAGTGTAATTTTAAGTACCTCCTTAGGAAGAATTCCTGTTTCATTGGAAAGAAAACCTCACCTGTGTGTAACAAACCTGCATAGAATCAAGCATTGCCCTGTGGCTAAAACCATACAAGGGCAAAAAAAGTACCTGATTTTTCAGGGCCTGAAGTTACACTTTGAAAGCAAATTCCCAGCCACCACATCTTGCTGAAAACATCCCCTAAAGCCCAACCCACCACTGCTGCCACCTCCTTATCTGCCCCCACTTCAGCACAGGCATTCTGTGACTCTTTCAGTGCCATGCCCCGGTGCATTTATGCCACAGAAGCAGTGACAGCCACGGGGAGGTTGTTCAGAGGGACAGGCGAGATGGCAGGAACAGTCAGGATCAGGAGAGTGCTGGGTGTGCAAAGCCATCATGGTGGTGGTACCTGGCTCCTGCGGGACCGCCTCTAGTTCTCTCATCACCACTTTTTCTTCCTCCTCCTCTTCAATGGGACTTATCTCAACATTGCCAAGAGCACGTTTGGCTAAAAAAGTCATGGATGTGTTAAAATGCCACCTCAAAGGTGAAGCAACAAAGTAAACACTGTACATCTACAGGGTCACCTTTCTTTATAATCAGAATGTCAGCTTGAAAGGGATCCCAAGGATTGCCTGGGTCCAACCTTTCTAGGCAACCTCAGAGTTGGAATGAGATGTCTCAGCACCCTGTCAATCACAGAATGGTTTACACTGGAAGCAACTGGAAGAGGTCACATACTCCAAACTCCCTGCCATGGCTAGGGACACCTCTCAACTAGACCAGGTTGCTAATTCAACCTTGCCTCCCTGGGCAACCTGAGTCTCACCACCCTCATACTGCAGAACATCTCTCTCAGCACCAGTCTAAACTGCTCTCCCTCAGCTTCAAACCATTCCCCTCTTATCCTGTCTCTAAACATCCCTTCAGGTACTGGAAGGTAGCTCTAAGGTCCCTCTGGAGTCTTCTACAGGATGAACAACCTCAGCTCCTTCAGCTTGTCCTCATCAGCCTGTCCTCATAGTAGAGGTGCACCAGCCCTTGGATCATCTTTGTGGCCCTCCTCTGGACTTGATACAACAGCTCTGTGTCCTTCTTACAGTGAGCCTTAAAACTGTCCCATGGAGGAGAATCCACTACTACTTCCCTTCCAATACTCTTTAGGGACACTGTTTCTCTCACAGCACTTCAGAGCACCAAAACATGTGAGAGAAGCAGTAACAGCTACCAAGCTCTTCCTTTGATATCCAGCAGAACCCTAACGGTTCTGTGCTGTCCAGAACTGGGTTATTTGTAGTTATGTTTTGCTGATTTACTACTTTTAGCTATTTTGATACATGAGGATTTAAATGCAGTGGTGCTCCAAAATATAAGATTACTTTCTATCACCCTGCCCAGGAAAACAATCCCTACTGGGAGCAGAAGCATCAAGAGGAGGGAAAAGGTCAGGAGGGGAATGAGAAGAAGGGGAAGCTGCTACAGGACACTCCTGGATGTGCTCAGATAGCAGGTTGGTCACGGGCTGCCCTGCTGCAGCCCATCCCATGGGAAAAGCACAGGAGTTGGTTTAGTGCTGCTTGGAATATTCAAGAAAGCAGGGGAAGTTCCCAGTTACTTCCCTCCATGGCTTCAACTCCCTCTTCCTGTTGTGACTTAACCACCTCTGCTTTTAATTATGATTAGTGTGGATCAGTGAAGGTGCTCTGAAAACAAACCAAAACAACAACTAGAGAAGGAAAAAAAGGCAACCTCCAGCAGTCCCAGAGCAGACAACCTGATCTTCAGGCACTGCAGGATCTTATAGTTCTAGGGGATGAACCTTATAGGAAGGGACAGTGACAGAGGAGAGTTCAGAGGTCACCGCACACTCACTTCAACACACAGCCGCGCAGCCAAGCCCTGACACGGCACCTCCTCAGCTCAGCAAGCAGCACACCCCAGTAAAGCAGCACACTTGCAAAGCCAGGTGGGATTTTAGTGGCACTGAACACCACTGCAAGCGATGTCACCTGCGTCCTGCAGCACTGCAACACTGCAACTCAGCACTGCCAGCACAGGCGGCGGTGGGAGCCGCACCAATGGCACACGTTGCTGCGGTTGTACCTGACCGTGGTGGCGGCGGCACTGGGAGCTTTGGCTTGGCCACAGGAACCTTAACCAACTCTACCTTCTCCTCCTCTTCCTCCTCTGCAATGGGTTTCATTTCAAGAGTTTCAAGAGTGTGCTTGGCTAGAAAGAGGTTTGCAGGTGTTAAGAGAAGCACAGGGACCCAAAACGGTCACCACAGCAGAGGACAGAGCCAGGAAAGATCTCTCTCGGAGGCAGCAGCTGCAAGCAGCAAGGTTTTAAACCAGGCAGCTCAAGAGTAGCTTTCCACCAGGCAGTTGTGTAGCAGCCTTACTGATGCTGCCAGGCCCAGCAGCACACTGGAGGAGTGAGAAAAAGACCATCACAAATAAGCTTTGCAGGCTTCCTGCCCAGGCAGGGATCTGTGAGGACATATGAAAGGCTCTTAATTGTGATCCCGTGATGGGCTCTGCCTGTTAAGTCTGGGGAGATACAGGTGCTGGCTGCTAGGAAGAACACAGTCAGGCTCCTCTAGAGAAAAGCCTACATAAAACCCTGCAGCTTTAATTAAATGTACAAATATGGAAACTGAGTCCTTATGCCCTGAGGCTTCTGGAGTCCTCTACCTTCTGTTTTGACAGCATCAAGCTTTCCCTGACTGGCAAGAATTCAAGGTAAGCCTGTGATGGGGAGCCAGTCAGCCATGCTGCTCCCTGAGAGCTTGGTCTGGATTTCATACAAGATAAAGAGTGGTGTCAAAAGCAGGACAGAAAAAAAAAAATCAGGGTGAGGAAGGGAAGTAGAGCAGGACACAATGGACTTGCATATGAATCATCTCCACCCCTGGTGCACCACAGGCATTTGCTATGGGACTGATGAAGACTGCAAATGCTTGACAACACTTGTTAAGCACTCCCATGTGCTGGGGTAACCACACACCTCCAAACTGTTAATAAAGCTTAATGCCCTTATTAACAGTACCCATCTTAGGAGAAATATAAGCTCCCTGTAGAGTAATGGGTGGCATTACTCCCATCCTGCCTCTCCAAAAAAAAACCAAAAGCACAAGAGGGTTAAAAAATAGCAACCAGGTCCCAGGATGAAGAATTTCAGAAGCTTTTCAAGAAGTTTCAAGATCAAACTTTGAAGCTTTCTAATCCACATTAACAAAACCACCCAAATTTAATAAGGAAGCAGCTGACTGGTGCCAGCACATTCTAAACTTTTCACCATCTCCCCAGCCCAACAAGGTGCAAGGTGGAAACGTAACGAGTCTGCTGGAGTCGGGGGTCTGTTGAGTTGTTTGCCCTCTGAGGAACTCTTCTTACAAAGAACCACAAAAAGAAAAGCCACCAGAGATTTGGTGAAACTTGGAACTGCTAGGAGCAAGCACATAAAGGACAGGAAAGGTGCTGCAGAAAGTTGTAGCCACCACCACAGCTATACCTGACTTCTCTCGGATTTGATCCGTGGGTTTCGGTTCAGGAACCTCAACCACCACCACCTTCTCCTGCTTCTCTTCCTTTACGGCTCTGAACTCAACCCTCTGAGTCGCAGGTTTAGCTGAGGAAATGGGGCACAAGTTACCAACTGCCCACACAGCAGTTGCAAAAAGGTGCAGACTTCAGCAGGGACAGAGGTATCACATTCACAAGTTGCTCTTTTCCAAGCTCTGGCATTTGGGTGTGGGGTTGCAGCTTGGTTTGTTCTACTCATCTGGGGTTGAAATTGTCTACACACATTCACAGGCTGCTCTTTTCCAAGCTCTGGCATTTGGGTGTGGGGTTGCAGCTTGGTTTGTTCTGCTCATCTGGGGTTGAAATTGTCTACAGGGCATGGCCAAAGGGTAACCAACAGCTCTGGTGCCCCTGCCTCCACGCATCATGCCTGGGTAGCATCTGATGCCTGAACTGCAAACAAGCAGGTATGTTTGTTTGGAGGCCTCCTGGCCCTCAGGCATGAAACCCAGGATCAGGGTGGGGCTGAGCCCTGTAGATCTATGCTGGGAGTAGAGCATCCTGGCCATGGGGTGTTGGGGCAGCCCTGCACCCTCTCACCTTGCAGGACAACCTCAGGACTCAAAGCAGTGCCGCTCCTGCTCCATCAGGCACTCTTGCATGCTCATCTTTCCCTGGACCCTAATTGGACAACCATTCCATCACCCAGATCAAGGGCAATAAACTCCCCTTCCCATGCCTTGTCTCCTGTGGCCTGCTGCCCTCCAGCTCTTTAAAGGGGGATGAGCCCACCTGACTAATAGACCACAAATTTCAACATCAGAATCACAGACTGCTCTGGGTGGGAAGAAGCCTTTAAAGTTCATCCAGTCTAACCACCTTGTGGCCAGCAGGGACACCTGCAACTACAATAGGCTGCTTAGAGCCCCAAACAACCCAGCCTGCAGTGGTTCCAAGGACAAGGCATCTCCCCACTTCTCTGGGAAACCTGGGACAGGGTTGCACTACCACTACTGTAAAAATCCAAAATCTCTCCCTTCTCTCCAATCTCAATCTCCTTCTTTCAGTTCAAACCATTCCCCCTTGCCCTGTCACAACAGGCCCTGCTCAGAAGTCTGTTCCCAGCTTTCTGATTGGCACCTTTAAGCACCAAGAAGCCACCAGAAGGTCTCTTTGGAATTATCTTTTCTCCCGGTTGAACAACTCCAACTCTCTCAGCGTGGCCTCGTGGCAGAGGGGTTCCAGCCCTCCCATCATTGCTGTGGCCTGCTCCAACAGGTCCCTGTCTTACAATCAGCATCACTTTAAAAGATGCTGAAAAAATTTCCAACACTTGTGGCAAAACATCTCCCCCTCAAGGAAAACTCCATCACTTACAAAGCCACATTAAACTGAACAACTCCTGGATTACCTTGATTCTTGATTTGCTAAAAGGAAACTGTGCTGAGACTGAGTAAGGAAATACCATAACCACCAGAACTTTGCCAGGAGCTTTCAGCAGCCACCTACACCCTCTGTCAGTCCCTCCTTGCTACCACCGCTACTGCCTGCACTTTCTGTCTGCCTTGTGTCCAAGGGAGGCGTTTGGGGCTTCTTTAAAGCGGGGAATTTAGGTGCTGTTTAAGGAGAATTTTGGCACCCTGCAGAACGCATCCAGAGAGAGGAAGAGGCAGTAGGGACTCACCTCCATCCAGGCTCCTGGAGGCTCTCTTGCTGGCCGTGCGCTCGAAGTGTGGCGCGGGGCGGTCGATCAGGGCGCTCGCCTGCCTGCTCTGCGCCTGCGTCCGCCCGCTGTAGCGGAACTTGGAGCCCGGTGCCAGGAACCTGCTCTTGGGAATGGCCTCAGTGGAAGTCAGCCTGAAAACCACACACACCACTTAGAAAATGTTACCTCAAGAGCTCAGGAAACAGCAGGAGAGGTTAAAATAAGAGTTAAGGAATTCTCTTGGAAGCACCTGGTTAAGAAAACCAGGAGCGGGTCCAGAGGAGGCCACCAAAATGCTCAGAGGGTTGCAGCAGCTCTGCTATGAGGACAGGCTACAAGAGTTGGGGCTCTGCAGCCTGGAGAAGAGAAGGTTTCCAGGAGACCTGATAGTAGCCTTCCAGGATCTGAAGGGGGCTACAGGAAGGCTGGGGAGGGACTATTGACAAGGTCCTATAATGCCAGGACAAAGGGCAATGGGTTTGAACTGACAGAGGGGAGATTTAGAGTGGATGTTAGGAGGAAGTTGTTTACAGTGAGGGTGGTGAGACACTGGCACAGGTTGCCCAGGGAGGTTGTGGCTGCTCCCTCCCTGGAGGTGTTCAAGGCCAGGTTGGAGGAGGCCTTGAGTGACCTGTGCTAGTGGGAGGTGTCCCTGCCTATGGTAGGGGGTTGGAACTAGATGATCCTTGAGGTCCCTTCCAACCTTCCCATTCTATGATTCTAGTTACTCACAAGTGAACCAACTGCTCAGGAAACCCACCTGAAGAAAGTGTGGTGTTCTACACAGACTTTCCACAACTTCTTCGCTGCCCGGTAGCTTGGTAGCTTGAATCCAATTGTACTTTCATACTGTTCTTGCTGCAGAAAACAAAAAAGTTATTTAGCAAGAATTAAATGTGGCAGCAGTCCAGTCCCCAGCCCAATGACCTGCTGCTCTGCTGCAGCACAATCTGCTGGTCAAGCCTAGGAGTATCTGAAGTCATAGAATCATTCCATGATGTGCAGGTGCAACTCAGGTCCAAAAAAAGCCACGGCTTGGCTGCAAGCCTGAACATCTCTGAGGATGCACTGGGATTTGCAGAGTGTGCAAAGGGATTTGCAGCCACTCAGACTCGCTTATCCCCCTGTCATGCTACCCAGCTGAGGGATGGGGTCAAAAATTGACCTTCCAGTGAGGCTGGATCGTGGTAGTCAAAGCAGGAGGAGGAAGAGGAGGAGAAAGGTGGCAGTTCCCCATTGTAGCCTTTCTTCCCACCTTGTTTCTGGTGACCAGACTGCTCCAAGGATGTCCCTGCTCCCAAAAGGCAGCATCAGGACAGCCTCTGCCCCGACCTGTGACAGTCTCAGTGAAAACATATGTGAAAATATTTATTTTGTTTCTCTGCCCTATTTCCATAAAAGGAGTTAGTCCTGCCCCGGTTTAAACCATGAACTTCTCTCCAGTCTCCCCTGGATGCTGGGAATGCCACCCAGTGCCAGGAGGTGGTGCTGGATGATACCTTCTTTAAACTGTCACTCGCTGGTTTGCAGCTTCAGCAAGGTCTGTGGGGTCTGCCTGAACTCAGCACCAAGCTGAGATCAGAAACCCATTATAAAAGCCCATTCAGAGAAAAGCTGGTGTCCTCCCACAGTTTGGTTTTAGTGAGGCACACAGAGGTTGGGAATAAAGAGAGGGAAATGAAAGAAGAGAGTAGCACCAAGAAGTCAGAACATACCTCCCCTGGTCGGATCTTGATGAAGAAGCTGCTGCGCTTGTAGGAGATCTTCAGGACCTTGGGCCAGGGGAATCGATTGATTCTCAGTTTGTCTTTGTAAACAAGAAGGCCACTGGAACAGACTCCCAGAGTGATGTCCACTCCTTCCAAGTCCTGGGAAAGCAGGTGAGGATTTAAGCAGGATTATGAGTCCCAGGTAAATGTCTGCACTCCAAATTACCCCTCTGGTCTGCCCCTAAATTCATCTCCCCACTACCCAGACCTCAGGGCCAGGTTTGCTTTTCTTCACAATCTCCTCCCTTCTGCTGATCCCTCCTGTGATGCTCCAAGGGCTGGTCTCAAGCCTATCCTGCACTTCCTTGAGCAGAGTTCCTCAGAGTAAGGACCTATCTACATCACTCACTTGCTAAAGCTTCCTGGAATATCTAAGTCGTAACTAGCAAGAATCACTTCTCTCGCAACACCTGAAACAGCGTTAGAAGCATTTCTGCCTGTGCCTGTGTTCCCACACTTCCCAGATCTTTCCAAAGGAGCCTCCTGAAAGAAGGAAACTTGCTCCTGTAAGGGAAGGATCATCCAGGCACAGGCAGGTGCTCACAGGCTGACTCTCACCTTGGCTTGGTGAAGATCAACTCCATACATCGACAGCTTTTTTGCATTCTCAAGAAATTCCAGGTCTGCTTGGGCAGGAGTCATGGATCTGGCAAAAGGGAGAGAGGGTTCAGTATTCCCCTAATTGGAGCTTTTAGAAGGGGACAGAGCAGACTTCACAAAACCATTTAAACATCAAATTTTATTTTGCTTTTGACACGGATTTGTGCCCAGACAAAGAATTACTGAAGTCGTCTGGATGCACAAATTGTGTTTTGAGAACACAGGCACCTTATTTCTGAGGAGCTGTGCAGACACTAGAGAGGAAAGTGAATTATCCAGTGAGGAAGTGTGGTACAGAGTCCAAAACTGGATTCAGTGGAAGAAACACCAATTCCACCAAAGGCAGAGGGTGGCAGGCACCATCCTTCCAGACCTCCTGCCTCAGGACCTCACAAGCACAGCTATTGTTCTCCAAAACAAACCCACAGCCAGCTGAGGCCACTCAGCAGTGATTCCTACTGGGACAAACCAGATGAATGAAGTGTTTTCTGGGAACAGATGGTTCCCTGTCTGCAGGAGGGGCCATACAACAAAACTTTGCTTAAAAGAAACATCCTGATAATGGAGGCTATTACCAATGGTATTGAAGTGCCCTTGTTAATAAGATCCTGGTGTAGGAGGTACATCTAACAGCTCTGCTGGGAGAGCACTCAGCTGTGTGCATTTCAATTTGTTCCCTGCTTTGATGTCTTCCTTACCCAGTGGCTCCATACATCTTGCATGATGTAAAGAGAGGTTACAGAGGTTTCAGGGCAGACAATGACAACTGTAAGGAGAATCCTCCAGGACAGAGCTAGGAGCAGCTGCCATCTCCAACACATGCTTTGTACTTCATAAATCAGGGAATTATTTTGGTTGGAAAAGGCCTCTAAGATCATTGAGTCCAAACATCAATGTAACACCACCATGGCCACTAAACCTTGGGCCCAGGTGTCACACCCACACATTTTTTGAAGACCTCAAGAATGGTGACTCCACCACCTCTCTGGGCAGCCTGTTCCAGTGCCTGACCACTCTTGCAGAAACGAAATTTTTTTCCTGATGTCTAACCTCAACCTCACCCGACACAATTTCAGGCCATTTCCTCTCATTCTGTCACCTCATACTAGGGAGAAGAGACCAACTCCATCTCACTCCTTTCAGGGATCTGTAGAGAGCAATGAGGTCTCCCTCCAGTCTCCCCTTCTCCAGGTTGAACAACCCCAGATCCCTCAGCTGCTCCTCACCAAACCTGTTCTCCAAGGCCCTTCAGGACTTCTGTTGCCCTTCTCAGCACAATGCAGTACCAAGCCCCAGAGCCATCCTTTAGCAGTTTTCCCACTGAAAATCCTCTGACAGTTTAACACCCACAGAATATGAGCCATTAATTAAACGGGTCCATCCTGCTTCCTCTTGCAAGCACAAGCAGCTTAAATACAGCTGTAGCCCCTAACTTGAAGTATCCTTCTAATGAAGCCATGAATAATTGAGCAACATGAGCTGCCACTTCTAGCACAGCTAACCACCTCCAACTTTAAGACACCAAGCTTGTCAGTGGCCCAGTGCTTATCTTCCTCTCCACACAGTGTAAATGAAGGGGAATTGAAGCTGTAAATGAAGTGTAAATGAAGCTCAACACGAGCCTGCAGTGTGCACATGCAGCTCAGACAGTCAACTGAGTCCTAGGTTGCAGCAAGAGTAGCATGGCCAGCAGGGCAAGGGAGGGGATTCTGCCCCTTTACTCCGCTCTCCTCAGACCCCACCTGGAGTCCTGTGGGCAGTTCTGGAACCCTCAGCACAGGAAGGACATGGAACTGTTGGAACAGGTCCAGAGGAGGCCACAAGGATGATCAGAGGGCTGCAGCAACTCTGCTGTGAGGACAGGCTGAGAGAGTTGGGGTTCTGCAGCCTGGAGAAGAGAAGGCTTTGAGGAGACCTGATAGTAACCTTCCAGGATCTGAAGGGGGCCTACAGGAAGGCTGGAGAGGGATTATTGACAAGGTCCTGCAATGCCAGGACAAGGGGCAATGGGCTTGAACTGGCAGAGGGGAGATTTAGACTGGATGTTAGGAGGAAGTTCTTTACAGTGAGGGTGGTGAGGCACTGGAACAGGTTGCCCAGGGAGGTTGTGGCTGTTCCCTCCCTGGAGGTGTTCAAGGCCAGGTTGGATGAGGCCTTGAGTAACCTGTACTAGTGGGAGGTGTCCCTGCCTATGGCAGGGGGTTGGAACTGGATGATCCTTGAGGTCCCTTCCAACCTTACCACTCTATGATTCTTTTACAGAGCTGATGTTCTCAGTAGCAAGTGCACACCCTACTGCTAAAGCTTTGGTTGCCAACATAAAAAAGCAAACTCAATGCAGCAGGAAACCAGAAACAACAACAGAGGTGGGGAAAGCACCAGAGAGCCCCACAATGTCCATGACTTCAGGTTGCTGTGTGCAAACAAAGCCTCCAGCTGCTGCACCTTACCTGTATGTTTTATGAAGCTCCACCACCTTCTCCTCAAGTTCTTTTGTCTGGTTTGGGGCCAGTTTAAATTCAGTGATGTAATCAGGGCCGTGCAGATCAGAGTCGTAGTCTCCCAGCTCAGACTGGACTGTGTAGGAACCAAGCAGAGCCAGAGTGGCAAAGGAACAGGGCAGTCGCCCCATGATGATGTCTTGTCTGAGCTGAAGACACAAATAATACCTGGGGAGGAGGGAAAATCAAAACAGTGTTTACAGACAGCACAGAGAACCTTCAGAAACTTGATCAAAGAGAATCTCTTTGAATCTCTGCATCCACTGCTGAATGCAGCATGATTGCTTGCTTCTGTTTTTTACCTGTAATTTTATTTGTGGGGGTGACAGTCCCACAGCAAACAGTGTGGGGGGCAGGAGAGATTAAGGGAGTAGAGGACAATTACANCTCTGCCAGTTCAAGCCCATTGCCCTTGTCCTGTCATTGCAGGACCTTGTCAATAATCCCTCCCCAGCCTTCCTGTAGGCCCCCTTCAGATCCTGGAAGGCTACTATCAGGTCCCCTCGAAGCCTTCTCTTCTCCAGGCTGCAGAGCCCAAACTCTCTCAGCCTGTCCTCACAGGAGAGCTGCTCCAGCCCTCTGATCATCTTCATGGCCCTCCTCTGGATCTGCTCCAACACTTCCATGTCCTTCCTAATTGGAAAATGTTCAGTTTATAACTAACTCTGCTTAACATGTGGAGACTCCAGCCAAGAGTAGGGAGCATCTCATGTATCCACCAAAAACACACAAACAAAACTCCCTCCAAATCACAAAGAACTTACTAAAAGATGGGGAAACACCCAGATATTAACAATCTTGACCAAATATTCCCTGTTCCAGCAACAGGATTCCCAAGTAACCTCACCTGGTGATGTCCTCTGTCAGCTGTGCAGGGTCTGGTGGATAAAACTTGACATTGAAGGTGAAATCCCAGGGGCCTCCTGCAATGACAAAGAAGAGGTGGAGAAAATAAACACTGCAGAAAGTCCTATGATGGTCAGTAGCTATTTAAAAAAAAAGGCCAGGACTATCCAATCTGATCTGAATCCCAGCTGGGAATATCCAATCTGATCTGATTAGCTATAACACTGATTTTAATGCCTCTCACTTCACAGCCTGCTGCTGCTTAGCAGAAGGTGTAAGATGTGACTTCATTTACAGGAGCCCAGATACAAACAGGAGAAAAATGAAGGAGGGCAGGTAAAATACACCTGAATAAACCACAGCTTACAGAAAGAATTGAATTTGTTGCTGAGAAACCACATTACTGACATCTTTTTTCAGGAGGAGGTCAGGCAGGAGCTCTGAGTTAACGAGTCAGAGTTGGTTCATCACTCAACCCAATTTTCAACCTTCTGGTCAGCAGCAGATACACCAATTCACCAGGGAGCTGGCACACTACAGTCAGGTGGGCATCCCCCAGTCTAAACTCAGCACAACACAAGCATCAATCATAGATGAATTCCCAAGAGAATGGGTTAGGTGGGAAGGGACCTTAAAGATCACCCAATTCCAAGCCCCCTGCCATGGACAGCAACACCTCCCACTAGCCCAGGTTGCTCAAGGCCTCATCCAGCCTGGCCTTGAATACCTCCAGGGAGGGGACATCCACAACCTCCCTGGGCAACCTGTGCCAGTGTCTCACCACCCTCACTGTCAGGAATTTTTTCCTCATCTCCAGTTTCAACCTCCTCTCTTCCAGCTCAAAGCCATTCCCTCTCATCCTATCGCTACAAGCCCTTGTCAAAAGCCCCTCCCCAGCCTTCCTGTAGCCCCCTTCAGGTACTGGAAGGTTGCTCTAAGGTCTGGATATAATCACTGGATGACATCAGCAAGCACTGAGACAGGAAGAGTTTTACAAGGTCAGACCTAAATGCTTTAAATAAGACTCAGTGCAAACCTTGTACAGCACCAGTGCAGAAGTAAGAACCTCTAGAACCACAGCTGGAACTGGTGCTAAGTGTGGAAGGGACAGTCTAGGTGGCACAGCTGAAGGGGTCACCATCCCTTCTTCTTGCAAATAACCCACAGAAAGCAGCCCTGTCTGACCCACTAAGCACTGAAAGTAATCCTCAGAGTCACAACTCCTCCCTGCTCTGCCCTTTGACACTAGTTCAGCATAAATATTTGTTTCAGAAAGAGAAGCTCCCCCCTAGCTTAACTCGCTCAGAGGTTTAGCACAATCTCGGGCACGCAGCATTCATGGATTTACTTCTTATGCAACGACATCCCCGGGATTAACCACGAGGCATGTTGTGTGCATTACCCAGCCCCACACCAGCCACTCAGGGCAGAGGAGGAGACCTACACCTGCAGACACTGCTGTCCACATAGCCACGTTCAAGAGAACTCACAGTGATTTGCCATTTAAACCAGCTCAGGGGATCAGATCCCACAGTAGGTTGCTCACTACACTTACAAAACTCAAATTCCCAAGCATGCTGAAGCTCTCATGACCTTTCCACACATCCTGCTATTGATTCAAGCTGGTAAGAGTAAGAGCCTTTACCCCTCCCCAGGCCTGCAGCACCTCTGTCCTGACCTGTACTGAGAGACACACTCTCATTCATAGAATCATAGAATGGGAAGGTTGGAAGGGACCTCAAGGATCATCTAGTTCCAACCCCCTGCCATAGGCAGGGACACCTCCCACTAGTACAGACCACTCAAGGCCTCCTCCAACCTGGCCTTGAACACCTCCAGGGAGGGAGCAGCCACAACCTCCCTGGGCAACCTGTGCCAGTGTCTCACCACCCTCACTGCAAACAACTTCCTCCTAACATCCAATTTCAATCTCCCCTCTGCCAGTTCAAACCCATTGCTCCTTGTCCTGGCATTGCAAGCCCTTGTCAATAGTCCCTCCCCAGCCTTCCTGTAGGCACCCTTCAGATACTGGAAGGCTACTATCAGGTCTCCTGGAAGCCTTCTCTTCTCCTATCTGCAGAGCCCCAACTCTCTCAGCCTATCCTTATAGCAGAGCTGCTGCAGCTCTCTGATCATCTTCATGACCTCCTCTGGACCCACTCCAACAGTTCCATGCCCTTCCTGTGCTGGGGACTCCAGAACTGCACATTCTGTGCTCCCCATCAAACCAGTATGTGAAACAGCACTGGACTGTCACAAAACTGCACTTCAGAGCTGCCAGACTTGCTCCTGTGAGAAAACAAAAGCCTCCAAAATGTATTTAACTTTGGCACCACCCTCATCTTGAACTAATTCAATGCAAGCAGACCTCAAAACCCAACCCTGGAGAGCATCTGTATTTGCCCCGATGGCACCTGAGCCATTTATCACTCCAGTACTCCTGTCTGGACCCCAAAGCACTTCAGAGTCCATTCAGTTTTGCTCAGGCTCTCCCAATACTCTTTGAGATGTAAACAGCTGCCACTGACACCCATTTTCCCACCCTCTAAGAGGGAGCAGATCTCTCACTTCAGCATTGCAGGGCAGCAAGAGCAGCTTGGGGTTGCTCAGGCCAAACCCACCTCGAGCTCTGTCTTCCCAAAAAATGATGTTTTCTCCTAAATCTAGAGCACCACTTAGTACTTAAGAAGAAGAGAAAGGATGCCCATACTACTTGGAACTTGTGCAGATCCCTACCAGACATGTTCACAGGAGCTCTCACCCATCCTTGGGCCCCCAAGATCATGCACCAAAGCCACACTTATTTAGGGCATGGTAACAAACCACACACTCCCACCTGATAAATTCTATCTGCTTACCATGAACCTGTTTTTTGATTTCTTTGGCAGGATCCAGCCACGTCTGTAAGAGGATAAAAACATTCACAGTTTAACAGATGTTCCAGAAACACCACAGAGAACTACAAATTGCTTCAAACGTGAGGAGAAAGACACAAACACAGCCACAGAAAGTGGAGAGCCAGGGCATTTTCCACAACTTTTACTCCAGTCTGTGGTCTCAGTGGGTGAATTTCTAACCCTTCACTTAGCAGGTACTCATGGAAGAGGCATGAGGAACAGGAGGGAAAAAAAACACCAAACCAAAGCAGCATTACTAGGGCTGCAAGTAGGTAGAGCCATAACCACACACACAGAGAGCTCTGAAAGCCACTTGTGCAACATTTATTTTTCCTCCAGAAGCCTTCAGAACAGGCAAATCAGAGGTTTTCCTGCATTTTAAGCACTCTGTCTCCACATTTACCCTAGCCAAAACAAAGTTTGCTAAGACTTGCTATTGTTAGTGCTAGGTTTTAATGACCTAATCAGTGAAACAGGAGGGAAAACATCTCACCACTGGGGAAACCTGGGATCTTTTACACCACACAAGACATAAACTTCATCTCTTTCAAGCATGACTCAAGTTTCTAGTAATCATCTCATCTCCAGACTTAGAAATATGTCCCTTTTTCCCCTCCCTGCCTCTGTAATTTGGGGCTTTGTGGGATGACTCACAGACTCATAAAATGGTTGGATGTTCCAACCCCCCCCTGCCATGGGTAGGGACACCTCCCACCAGCCAAGGTTGCTCAAGGCCTCATCCAGCCTGACCTTGAACACCTCCAGGTAAGGCACATCCACAGCCTCCCTGGGCAATCTGTGCCACTGTCTCATCACCTTCACTGTCAAGAATTTCTTAGAATCATAGAATCAGTCAGGGTTGGAAGGGACCACAAAGATCATCTAGTTCCATCCCCCCCTGCCATGGGCAGGGATACCCTATCCTAGATCAGACTGCCCAGAGCCTCATCCAGCCTGGCCTTAAACAGCTCCATTGACGGGCCTCAGCCACCTCCCTGGGTAACCTCTTCCAGGCTCTCACCACTCTCATAGTGAAGAACTTTCTCCTCATGTCCAGTCTGAATCTCCACACCTCCAGCTTTGTTCCATTCCCCCTAACCCTGTCACTACCTGACATCCTAAAAAGTCCCTTCCTCATCTCCAGTATCCATCTGCCCTCTTCCAGCTTCAATCCACTGCCCTTTGTCCTGTCACTACAAGCCCTTGTCAAAAGCCCCTCCCCAGCTCTCCCACAGCCCCCTTCAGGCACTGGAAGGTTGCTCTAAGGTCTCCTTGGAGCCTTCTCTTCTCCAGGTTGAACAGCTTAGGGTGCAACACAAGCCTCAAAAGCAGCTCCTGCTTTGCCAGCACAGTCTGAGCAACTCCCAACACATCAGCTCTGACCCTTTCCCTTTGCAAAGGTCAGGGACTGCCTTGCTGAAGGGGACAGCACAATACTAACAGCCCTCGTGGTGAGGTCACACTAAACCATCTTCATCATTTTCACAAGCCCTGAACAGGATTTGGATATCCAGGTCTCCTGAGGTGAAGGAATTACCTCACTGAATCCTCCAAGCTAATCTGTCTTGACCAGAAGGACATGTAACTTGGTGGTAGGGAGGTAGCCATACTTACATTTAATCTTCTCTTTTTATATGCTTGTCCCTCTAACCTATAAAACTGGGGACACAAAATCCATGGGAAGGTAGTCATGCTGCTGGTTGCCTTTATAGGGCCACTGCTTTGAGGAGAGCATCATCATGGCCATGCTGGTGCCATGACTGCTCCTTCCTGCAGGGCTGAGGGCTGGGGGTAGCAGTTGTGCATCCTGGGCACACGCCTGGCCTGACCCAGGGGACAATGAAGTGTGCAGTAATTAAGAGCATTATTACCCACACTGTGTCACAGATCAGCAGGAAACAATCCTCCCTTTCAGAGCAGCATGAGCATTGACCTCCTTCAGTGCCAACCAGCTGCTCTATCCACTGTCACCACCTCCTACTCCAACTGTCACCCTCTGCCATTCCCATCCAGGAAAATTCCCGTCCCCAGGGAGGTTTATTCTGTAAATAATGATTGTGCTCAATGACTGTAAAGGTCTGTTCCAGTCAAAGTAACACAGCAACCCAAGAAGTTCCACCTTAATATGAGGATAAACTTCTTTTGTTGTGAGGATGACACAGCACTGGAACAGGCTGCCCAGGGAGTTTGTGGAGCCTACTTCTCTGCATGGAAGCAACTTTCACATCTGGAGTCCTGTGTGCAGTTCTGGAGCCCTCAGCACAGGAAGGACATGGAAGTGTTGGAGCGGGTCCAGAGGAGGCCATGAAGATGCTCAGAGGGCTGCAGCAGCTCTGCTGTGAGGACATACTGAGAGAGTTGGGGCTCTGCAGATTGGAGAAGAGAAGGCTTCCAGGAGACCTTAAAGTAGCCTCCCAGGATCTGAAGGGGGCTACAGGAAGGCTGGGGAGGGACTACTGACAAGGTCCTGCAACAACAGGACAAGTGGAATGGGTTTAAACTGGCAGAGGGAAGATTGAAAGGGGATGTTAGGAGGAAGCTCTCTACAGTGAGGGTGGTGAGGCACTGGCACAGGTTGCCCAGGGAGGCTGTGGCTGCTCCCTCCCTGGAGGTGTTCAAGGCCAGGTTGGAGGAGGCCTTGAGTAACCTGTATTTTCAATACACAGGGAAAAGAACAGCCTTTTGCTCTTTGACATGGGCAGAACTCTGTCCTGGGTTTGTTTTTCTGTCTGGCACCTTGCAGTTTCCTTGTATAGAATCATAGAATGGGAAGGTTGGAAGGGACCTCAAAGATCAGTCAGTTCCAAACCCCTGCCATAGGCAGGGACACCTCCCACTAGCACAGGGCACTCAAGGCCTCATCCAACCTGGCCTTGAACACCTCCAGGGAGGGAGCAGCCACAACCTCCCTCGGCAACCTGTGCCAGTGTCTCACCACCCTCACTGCAAACAACTTCCTCCTAACATCCACTTTCAATCTCCCCTCTGCCACTTCAAACCCATTCCCCTTGTCCTGCCATTCCCAGACCTTGTCAATAGTCCCTCCCCAGCCTTCCTGGAGCCCGTTCAGATCCTGCAAGGTCACTCCAAGCTTTCCTGGAAACCTTCTCTTCTCCAGGTTGCAGAACCCCAACTCTCTCAGCCTGGCCTCACGTCAGAGCTGCTGCAGCCCTCTGATCATCTTTGTGGCCCTCCTCTGGACCTGCTCCAACACTTCCATGTCCTTCCTGTGCTGGGGGCTCCAGAACTGCACACAGGACTGCAGCTGGGGTCTGAGGAGAGCAGAGCCAAGGGGCACAATCCCCTCCCTTGCCTTGCTGCCCACACTGCTCTTGCTGCAGCCCAGCACACAGTTGCTGTCTGGGCTGTACTCACACTGCAGCCTCATGTTGAGTTTTTCATCACCCCAGACCCCCAGGGCCTGTTCCTCAGGGCTGCTCTCAGCCATTCCCCACCCACTTCACTATTTCTGACTCTGTTACAACTCTTAGACTTTTTCTTTGGAGAGGGCAGAAAAAGGAGTTTATACTTATGCACCACATTCTCCTCAGGGAAGATGATCCTTCAAAAGAGCTGAACCCACTTGGGGGCAGAACACAGACAAGTGCAGCTGCTTACCCTGGAGGTTGGTGTGTCCCATATGGCCAAGCCAAAGTAGTCTTCTTCCAGAAGATTGAGGTGGTCACAGACTTTTTTAAGTAGATCCTGTCCCTTGGCATGTTTCTGCAAACATACAAAAGAAATTCTTGTTGCTTGCCCTCATTCATGGGAGAGAGGAGAAATAGGATGTCATCAAACCACACCATGCACTGCCAAGAAGGGAGAAAAGTCTTGAGCAGCCCAACATCAGATCTCCTGGTTGTTCTGATCAACCAACCCTTACAAGAGAGAGCAGCAGGTACAAATTCAAGCTGGGGAACTGCAGTGGATCCTACCACCAGCTCCATGGATGAAGCCCTCCTAAGCTAAGCTCCTCAACATGACTCCATAAACACCAAGGATTTGTATGGATTTTCCCTCCCAAACCCTGTCTACCACACCAGGATCTCCCAGCTCCAAGCTGACAGGCAATGGGAGATGATCAGGTCAGGGTATGAAACTGCTGCTACAACTCCCTGCTACAATCCCCCATTCTGGGGGCAACCTGGTTTAGCTGCTGAGCAAACAACTCATTCCCTTGAGAAACACACTCTGAGCATTCCTACTTCTGCATTCCTTTTGTCCACATCCTGCATAGGTGAACAGCCCTCAGAACAGATACTGATTTAGTCCAAAAGCATGATGGAAAACATCCCTGAGGCACAGAACTATGATAATCAGGAGCAGGTTGTTCTGATGGAGCCTCTGCAGAAAAGGAAGCATGGCTCCAGTGCTACCAAAACAGCTTCACTAAGGCAGGGCTCATGCCTGTGCTGCTCCTTGCAGGCTCATTTGCATGGCAACTGAGCCAAGAGCATAGCCCTGCCTTATTGCAGCCCTGCAGCTCAAAGGTCCTCAGTGGAAGCATCCTGACTCCTTGGGGTGACCTTATGGTGGCCTTTCAAGGCTTAAAGGGGTTGCTCAGAAAGCTGGGGACAGACTCTGGAGCATTCTGTTGTGATGGTTGGAAATGAAAGAGAGAGAGATCCAGACCAGAGAGAAGGAAGGGAAGTTGTGGATGCCTCCCCTCTGGAAATGTTCCAAGGCCAGGTTGGATGGAGCCTTCAGCAACCTGGTCTTGTGGGAGGTGTCCCTGCCCACAGCAGGGAAGTTGGAATTGGATGAGCTTTAAGCTCCCTTCCCACCCACATCCTGCCTGGACAACCTGTTCCAGTGTCTCACCCCACTCATAGTAAACAACTTCTTCCTCATCTCCACCCAAATCTCCTCTCTCCCAGCTGAGATGTCCAATTTCTAACAGCCTGCTCCAGTCAGGCCCAACCATACCACCACCAACTGTATCCCACCAAGAGCATTCCTGCTGCCTGCCAGTATCTGCAGGCACTGCTGCAGCAAACTCCACACCACATCAAGCATTTCAGTGCTCTCAGGGGGGCTGCAGACAAAGCCCCCAGCAAGGAGCAGGCAGTGCTGGAAGCTGATCCCAGGCAGTAGCCACATTACACAAACAGCTGGCAGTGACCTACTTGCCCAGGATCACCCAAGGTAACAGCTTTCACAAGGAGCCCTGTGCCCACATACCCTCTCCTGGCCCACTTAGCCAGCAGGACTGGGGAAAAACAAGCTGATGGGAGTATGCTCAAATGGTAAGTACCAGATTATTAATATTCCAAACAAGTCCTCCAATACTGGAATGGGGATTTCTGCAAGCTTTTTATTGCCCTGACAGCAAGAAAGCCCTGGGAGAGAATGCAGAAAATAAAACCTCTCAGATGAGGAGGTTTGCAGGGCTCTAAGTCAACATAATAATGTTAAATTGTTTAGTGCAAATATATCCAACTGCAGGTTAAACACAGCATCTTCCTCTCTACATTCCAGCTCCAGGAGTTATGTTAGCCAGCAGCCTGACAGGTAAAGGTACCTTGGGTGAATGGAAAAGCACAAATTAACCTGACACAGTCCATTATATTCAAAGGAAAGGGGCAAAAGATATTTATACTGTCCCAACTCACCACCAAACCCTAAACTCCAGCCTGGGATATAAATGAGATTATGAACAGAAAACCAAAACAACTTAATTTTTGAACTTGCCCCTGCTTTACAAAACAAAGTACCCTGGAAATTGTAGAACATCAAAATAAAAATTATTCCCAGCACCCAGAGACTTCTCTAACACACAAAAGAAGTTGTTAGAGCTTACAGTAAGATTGTTCTGCAGTAAAGTCTGTCATGTAATTCACTGGCAGCAAATCAGGCCCTTACTAAATCATGTTTGTGGTGATTTTTTTTTTCCAAGGGAAGAAGAAAGGAGAGGGAAAAGAGGAGCAGTAGAAACAAATCCCCAAAGTACTTACATCCATGGAGCACTCAAAAATGGTGTCATCCAGCAAGACAACTTTGCAGTACATGTTTCTGTGTTTTTTCACTGCTTTCTGGGCAGCTTTCAAATCCTTCTCTGCTTTGGTCTCCACAGTCTCCTGTTTCAGCTCTGGTTTGGTGCACTCCTCCTTTGCTTCCCCTTCTTCCTTGCCTCCAAGGTGTTTGTTCTCAGGTTCCTGATCCTCCCTCCTCTCCTCCTGTGCAGGCTGAAACCCCCAAATCAACCAAGTTTAGATATGTCAATCAAAAAAATAAAACCATCAAATGACGAGTTTAAACTGGCAGAGGGGAGATTGAAAGCGGATGTTAGGAGGAAGTTGTTTGCAGTGAGGGTGGTGAGACACTGGCACAGGTTGCCCAGGGAGGTTGTGGCTGCTCCCTCCCTGGAGGGGTTCAAGGCCAGGCTGGAGGAGGCCTGGAGGGACCTGTACTAGTGGGAGGTGTCCCTGCCTGTGGCAGGGGACTGGAACTGGATGAGCTTTGAGGTCCCTTCCAACCCTCCCATTCTATGAAATGAGCACTGCATAGGTGCATTGCAGGGCTGGGATCCCACCCCAGGAGTGTCATAAATGACATTGAGGGTGCTGAGAACCTGTCCCAGGCTAACCAGAGAGGTGGGAGATGGCCCAGCCCTAGAACCACTCCAGGTCAGCTTGCTTGGGGCTCTGAGCAATCTGCTGTAGTTGGGGATGCCCCTGCTGACTGCAGGGGGGTCAAACCAGATGACCTTTAAAGGTCCCTTCCCACCCAAAACATAGTCTGAGATTCTGTGATTCCATACTAATTTTTAAAGCTCTTCAAGCCATTCCCATCTGAAAAAGGACATAAAAAAGAATAAAAAAAAAGGGTTGATTAGAGAAACCAGGCAGATTCCACCAGGCAAATCTTCACAGTCTTAATGACAGCACTTTTGGACTAAGTTTTACCCCTCTTAGGCCAGACAGTTGGCAAATGGGTTTCATGCTTCCAGTGCCACTCTGGGTAACGAGTTTGGTCCCAGTGCTGTCCCCTAGTATGGCAGTGGTGGCATCAGAAGGTGGGGTAGTGCTGACATCCCAGGGCTGTCTGAGCTGAGTGGGCAGCTCTCTGCCACCAGAAAGGGAAGGCAGCACTCACACTGCTCTTCCTTTGCCTACCAAAGCAGTTTGGCAGCCACTTTAATTCACTAAAATAGGAGAACAAGACACAGTCTGGGGACAGGAGGAGGAAGGAAGCTGGGTTGTTGGTTTTTTTTCTTCACTGCCATTTCAGCAGGTTAAATGAGTTCATGGTAGACCCTGACAAATGCTGAAAGTGGCTTGATGCAGCAGGAGCAGAGAGAGAGCAAAACCCTGTCTTTTCAACCCATCACATCTCATGAAATCACAGCCAGGCACGACTGCAGGGAGGTATTTAAAAACTAAATAATGTCCACAAGCTGCTGACTTGTGCTCCAGCAGGGCTGGGACAATCAGAAGTAGGGAATCAGTCAAAGCTCCTAATGCCTGTCGGTCAGCATTTATCAGAGGCAGCTCCTCACAAATGCTTTCACAGCAGAAATATCTGCCGAGCGTCACAGTTCACAAAGCCACTGACAGTGATCTAAAATAAGAACCTAAAAAGCCAGCACAAATGCTTCTTGTGAAGCAAAGAGCCCATGGTGAAGGAAAGTTGTGGGTGCACACTCAACATGTGCTCAGAGACTGCCAGACAAAGTTAAATCAAAAAAATAACAGAGTTCGTTCATAGATTCGCAGAATGGTTTGGGTTGGAAGGGACCTCAAAGCTCATCCAGTTCCAACACCCTCGTTACAGCAGGCTGCTCGAGGCCTGGTCCAGCCTGGCCTTGAACACCTCCAGGGAGGGGACATCAAGACACCAAGCTGGGGGCTGATGTTGCTGGGTTGGAGGGCAGAAGGGCTCTGCAATGGGACCCCAATTGCCTGTACAGATGGGCAGAGTCCAAGGGGATGGCAATCAATAAACCCAAGTGCCAGCTGCTGCACTTTGGCCACAACAACCCCATGCAGAGCTACAGGTTGGGCTGGGAGTGGCTGGAGAGCAGTCAAACAGAAAGGGATCTGGGGGTGCTGATTGACACCTAC
>VWZE01007068.1:160030-189600 GCA_013396675.1 Eubucco bourcierii | reverse complement strand
TCCTGTAGGCCCCCTTCAGATACTGGAAGGTTACTATCAGGTCCCCTTGAAGCTTTCTCTTCTGCAGGCTGAAGAGCCCCAACCCTCTCAGCCTGTCCTCACAGGACAGCTGCTCCAGCCCTCTGATCAGCTTCTATCTGCAAAGACACCTTTTCAAGAGCAGGGTGTTTTTACCTGTGTCTCTGCACTGCTCAAGGAATGGAGATCTAACGATGGATCAGTTTTGAGCTCGGGCTCAGGAGCTGCAATTGGAGCTTTCACCAGGATGTCCTCATCAGGGCTGGCTCCTAATCCCGCCTCCTTCTGGTCACCTCCCGCCTCTCTGGGAGCATCAGGGTCTTTGTCCTCTTCCGACACCTGAGATTTGGGTCTCCTGAGGAAGGAGGAGAAGAGGCGGGAGAGGCCTCGGCCCTCAGAGGTGCGCCGCTCCTTCCTGCTCTGCTCCTCCTGCGCCGGCGTCTCGCCGTTAGAGGCCTTCTGCTTCTGCCCCGCCGTGGGCTGGCCCTGGGGCGGCTGCCGAGCACCTTCCTCCAGGGAACCTTCTTGCTTTTGGGTTTCAGCAGCTCCTTCCTCCTCCTTGGCTCGCTGCTGCTCGGAATTGTCAGTGTCTGCCACCAGGCTTTTCTCTGTTGTCATGATGCTGTAAGAGAGATCAAAAGAGCTCAGTCAAGAGTTCTCCAACGCTCAAGTCTGCATTAAGCTGTGCAAAACCCAGCCAGAAACACAGACACACCACATTCACCAGTCACACTGCCCTGTCCTGTCAACTCCCCTGGGAGCAAACTCATTCATTTTGCAAAGGTTTGCTTTGATGGAAGCATCTCCATCCAGGTTTGCCCATGTGTCTTCCACCCCTTGGACAATGCTGACTCCAAACAACTAAATTCCCTGGCAGCAAGTCTCTAGAGCCTGACAAGAGCAAGTTATTAAAAACCAGAAAGAGGCAGACGGGAGGAGATAACAGAGAGTCTTGCTCCACAGGGCTGTCCTGAGGTCCCCCTCTCCTTTCAAGTTTCTGTTCCCCTCTGGCAGCACTGGTTGCAGAGCATATGAGAATTTAGACTCATTTAGGTTGGAAAAGAACTTCAAGATGGTTGAGTCCAGCCATATGAAGACATACACATGACCAGCCAACCTTCCTCCTACCACACCATGCCAAAGCCACAGATGACCTGCAATGGTTTCTGGTGTTACAGTCAACACCACTGCAACTGGAAAGAGAAACTTGCTCCCTGTGAGTCATAAATTACAGTCACAACAAATTTTAACAGATGCTCACTTCTAAACGTCCCTGGAAGAAGCCACAGACCCTCACCATGGACTAAAAAGGGTAATTATTTAAGCATGAAGAATTATTTAAGCATGGAGCTGCTCTGCTCCAGGTGGGACTCAAGCTCCAGGTGGGAATCAACTACATTGACCTTCACAAGTCCAGCAGAGCCAGGCAGGGTTCAGGGTTCATGAGATCTTTTCACTGCACACTGGAGAAACAAAGCTTCCAAACAACCTCCACCGGAGCGAGCAGATTCCTTCAGAGCCTGCGCGACTAAGCTGATGCAATATTTATCTCAACTTTAGCCTGGGCTGTTGACACAAAAAGATGGAAATCACATGAGAATATCTATTTAAGGTATAAGAGGACCCAAAATAATCATGCTTTAGAGAGGATAGAACTAATCTTCGTGCGCTGCATCACATGCATCTGCAGCAATAAACTGCCGCTGCTTACCCAGAGCAAAGAGCTCATAATCCACCGCCTCCTGCCCCAGCGTGCAAACATTTGCTCCACAACACAAAAGCAGGAAACACTTCAAGACATCACCCTCCTACATACTGCTGCATTCAACCATTTTAACTCATCCTAACTGCCAAACTAACCAGAGTGCTTGAAAGAGAACAGCTCTCCTCCTTTGCCAAGGTATTTGCCCCTTGTGTTTAATGCTCAGTATCACCAAGGCTGGAAGAGACCTCAAAGCTCAACAAGTCCAACCCATTACCACAGACCTCCAGACCAGACCATGGCACCAAGTGCCACATCCAAACCCACCTTGAACACCTCCAGGGACGCTGACTCCACCACCTCCCTGGACAGCCCATTCCAGTAGTCAATGACTCTCTCAGGCAAGAACTTTCTCCTCACCTCCAGCCTAAACTTCCCCTGGCACAGTTTGAGACTGTGTCCTCTTGTTCTGCTGCTGCTTGATAGAGAAGAAAGCAACCTCCTCCTGGTTACAAGCACCCTTCAGGTGGAGGGGCCCAAGTTGCTGTGGGTGCCCTGCTGGAGCAGGGGCATTGGACTGGATGATCTACAGAGGCCACATTCAAACCTCACCACATTGGGAATCTGACTCTGGGAAAAGCAGGTATGGTAACTCCCAGAGTCTGTGCTCCCATCAGAGTGGTGTCAGATTTGGGACAGTCTCCCTGAACTCTTTGAAACCTCTTCAGTTAGGCTCAGCCCCACCAGCCAGCTTTGGGGGTGAGCTGCATGGCCTCTTTTAACCCAGATTCCTGCAGTAGTCAGGTTTACAGCCTCATGCCCTGCTCATGATCTTCTCCTTGGTGAGCTGCTATAGGTTTCCACAAACCCAGCAGAGAGGTGGAGGCACCTGGAAGAGCAGCTTTCTGCTCACACTTGAGCAGACAGCCTGTACAGGCACCTGATGAACAAGGGCCATCATAAAGCAAAGATGCTGTCAAAACCCAGATGTGGCAGGGATCTGGGCTAAATGGAGACACAGATGTGCAGAAATCCAACACTGGACTGGTTCTCCTCCTCCAGCACTTTGCAACGCCAAGACGGAACAGCTTGGCAGAGCCCAACCAATGCAGTAAGAGCACCCAAGGGTAACTCTTCAAAATGCTAAGAGTTGGGCATTTTGTCACCACAGTTCCCCAAAAGTCCCACAAGAGTTTTTTTCTGCAGGATTGTCCCAAACCAGGCATTATCTGTACTAGAAAGCTGCAAGATCCAAGCAGATGAAAGGCGGTGATGGATTCACACAGCACCCAGCCAGCTTCGACCAGCACCCTCAAGATGGGGACAGCTTTGTTCCTCCTGATGGCTCTCAATTCCCTTTTCCCCTAAACCAGGAACATCAGCAAGAAGGGAAAGCAACTGAAACAACCACACAGAGGGCACAGGAGTTCATAGGCCAAGGGTTGGCCAAGTACAGCTACCACACCACGCAGCGCTGTCTGAACGCTGGGACGTGCAGAGCAGCAGCAGGATGAGGGAGAGTTGCCAGTACACAGGGGTAGGATTGAGTCTACCACAAATTTAGTGGGGTCTGCAGTTCAGTTCAGACAAGGTTCTAAAGAGGCTGTGATCTAATGGGATGTGGGGTGGAGCAGGAGCATGGGGTTGTGGTCGTTTGCAACTTACCCCTGCAGCTCGTGCTGCTGATGCTCTTCCTCCCATGACCCTTTCTAGGGATGCTGCCAGCCCTGATAACACTCCATGGTTCCAACTGCAGTCACCTCAGCCACCATGCAGCCCATTCATGTTCTCAACAGTTCTCCAGCCTCCCCCAAAAACCTGAGAAGCAAGCCTGTGTGAACCTCAGGACAGTCAACAAGCACATGGGCAAGGTCCTGCACATGGTTTGGGGCAACCCATGGTATCAATTGGTGCTGTAGAAGGAAGAGTTGGAGAGTAGCCCCGTGGAGGAGGTACTTGGTGCCAGTTCATGTCCAACTTTTCACCCCCTCAGCACCCCAAGTGCTGCCAGCCTAGCCCCAGCCATATCCTGGGTTGCGTGGGCAGCAGAGGCAGGGAGGGGATTCTGCCCCTCTGCTCCTCTCTGCTGAGACACCCTCTGCAGTGCTGGGGCCAGCTCTGGAGTCCTCAGCACAGACAGGGACATATTAGAGAGGGACCAAAGAGAGCCAAAGCAATGGTAGGAGGGTTGGAAGCCCTCTGCTGCAAAGCCAGACTGAGAGACTTGGGGTTGTTCAGCCTGGAGAAGGCTCCAGATAGACCTTCTGCTGGCCTTTCAGTGCTTTGAAGGGCTGATCAGAAAGCTGGGGACAGACTGTCAAGCAAGGCCTGTTGTGACAGGACAAAGGATGATAGTCTGAACTAAAAGAGGAAGATTCAGAGTGAAGTGAGAAATGTTTGACACTGAGTGTGCTGAGTGCCTGTCCCAGTTTGCCCAGAGAAGTGGGAGATGCCCAACCCCTGAACCACTGCAGGTCAGGCTGTTTGGGGCTCTGAGTAGCCTGCTATAGTTGCAGGTGTCCCTGATGACTGCAGGGGGTTGGACTGAATGACCTTGAAAGATCCCTTCCCACCCAAACCAGTCTTCGATCTCTCCTAGAGACGTCTCAGGGCAATGCAGACAGCACTCAAGTACATGCAGCCAAACATGCATCACCCCAAGCCCATGACACAGGACAGACTCTCTATATCTAGCTCCCAGGACAAAGCTCCTGATGCCCCAGTATGCAAAAAGCAGGATGGACACATGGCAAGACCATCCCTCCACAACAACAGAGGAGTGAGCTCCCTTTTGCACCAGAAGCAGCCTGCTTTGCAGTGCTCCCATAACCTTTGTTTGGGGCACATCACGCTGTAAGCTCTTAAAAGTAAAAAAGGCATAACCAAAGCTCCTGAGATGAGGAGTGCAAGGAGGACACAAACTCTTATCAGCCTTGGTAAACAGAAGGGACAGGCCACAAACAAACACTTCCTCTGGACATAGTTTTCTCTCTTCCAATACTAACAATTCTTACATTTCAAAGTCATAGTCAGAGTCCTCTGCTGGCACAGGAAGGTGAGTCTCACAGGTGATGACCACATGTCTTTCCTCCATCCCTGAGAACCACTTCACAGTTTGGTCAGATCCCCTTGGCAGGGCTGGGCACATCCAAGCCCATCCCTCCCCAGTCCTTCACAATAAACATTTCATAGCAGCAGCCAGCACCAGAAACTCACTGGGTGCAGACCTAAGCCTGATTCTGCACTGTGTGGTTTCACAGTTAGTTCTCTCCCTTTGAAGGTTAATGTTCAGAAATGGTCTCCTCTTAAGCTCTCAACCAAAAGCAAAGAGACTTGTGAGTGAGCAAGGTACCCAAGGGGTTGGGTTGTTGTGACAAAATCACTTTTGCTGCACAGAGATGTTTGCTAAGTGAGGTTTGTTTCCAGCCCAGCCCACAGCAGAGCCAACACGAGCAGAGATGTGCCCATCTAAGCTCTTCAGCTCATTGCTTGCAGAAAGCTCTGCTCAGAGCCAAACCACAAGCAGGTCTTTATTTAAATTAAAGTTTCTTCCACCACTGTTTCACAAAGCAACTCTGCAGAGCCTGTAGGTGGCCTTGGGAGCTCTCTGGATGCTGGAGGGGGATGCTCTGCTTTTGCAGTAGCACCCAAGCAGTGCTGCTCACCTCCTGCTCTAAGCTGCCACACTTCTAAATGCTGGATTGTTGGGTTTTTTTGGTGGAGCAGCAGGGTTTGATGAGAGCCTGTTAAAGGCAGGCTCTTCACAAGTCTAGTGTAGAGAGGGTGTTTAACACCATGGAATAAGTAAATCACAGCAGAACTTAGCTATGATCCCAAGGAGAGATTGCAGAGTAAACACCTCCTCAGACCTGAGCTCAAGCATTTACTCTGAAGCATTTCTGAGTTTAAGAATATGCTGCTACAGACAAGAATTTACTGACAGGAAGGTGTCTGAAAAAAGGTAATCAAACACACCCAGAGCAGCACATGAGAAGACAAACAGACTTCTCCCCAAGGAGATCCACACAAGGCCAACTTTCCCACCAACAGCATCCTCACTTCAGCCACACCTAATCAAAATCCCAGCATAGTGGAGGTTGGAAGTGACCTCTGCTGATCATCCAGTCCAATGCCCCTACTCAAGTAGGTGTACCCACAGTAACTTGCCCAGAATCACAGTGGCCAGGGAGGGTTGGAAGCTCTCCAGAGGAGATGACTCCACAACCTCTCCAGGCAGCCTGCTCCAGGCTCCAGCACCCTCACACCAAAGTTTCTCCTCCTGTGCAGATGCAACCTCGTGGGTTCCAGTTTGTGCCCACTGCCCCTTGGTGCTGCTTTACAGGTAAGATGCTCTGCCTGCCTCAGAGCCCAGGACTCTTACTGGAACTCCTGTACTCCAAGAGGCCATTTGCCTTCTTGGCTATGAGGGTACATTGGTGGCTCATGGTGAACTTGTTACCCACCTGCACTCCTAAATCCTTCTCTGCAGAGCTGCTTTCCAGCAGGTCAGCCCCTCCTCTACACTGCTGCTGGGGGTTATTCCTCCACAGGGGAAGGATCCTACACTTGACCTTGTTGAATTTCTAGTAGACATCAAAAGGCAACCATCCTCCAAGTGAAATCATCTCTCTTTTCCAGCCTGCACATCTGCCCAGACATTTATCCAAAACACAGCCTTGGAATAGCTCAGCAGATCCCAACATCTCCCTGTCAGCACTCTCAGCCTGAAGGATATGCAGGACAACTTGCTCCCTGCTCCTGGAAAGCCATGAAGTTAGTTCTCTAGGAATAATCATGCTGCTGCTTTGGGTTGTTTCATGGTCACAGTAGTTGAGCTGTGGTTGGACTTGATGATCTTTCCAACCTTAACAGTTCTCTGACTCTGTGGCCAGTTCCAACAGCTCAGAGAAACACCAAACATCTGGCACTGTCTTCTGCCTGTCACCATACTCCACTCTCTATTTATGCTCACAAGTGCAGTAATAATGAAATCTAACTCATTCCCACCTCCAACGATTTACAGTTCACACAGTAACTGAACTTCAGAGAGACAGCCAAGGGCCTGCCCACAGGGAAGTGCCATTTCTCAGAAACACCAACGGTCTGGTGGAGATGCCCAGCACCAGACATGGTGCTGCTGGAACAAACAGCCTGGACCTTCCTACCCAAACCTGTGCCACTTTGCCACACACTACTGCTCCAGTGAGAGGGAAATTTCTGATGAGAATAAGCCCCAAACTATGAGTTTCAGCTGATACTTTTATGAGCTCTTAACTGTGCTCCTTCCTGTTTCGTTATGTGTGTGAGAAGCACACGACTCACCAGGGCAACCACACCAAGAGCTGCTCTAAAACAGAGAGCACAGGCTGAAAACTCAGCTTCTTGAGAACCTGGAACACGTGCAGCAGACCTGTGCCTGTGGTGGGAGGGGAGGAAACTGCAACTGCCAAAAGCAGGACTCGCCCCACACTTGTGCCTCAGCTGCGTATCCTGCACAGGATCTTTCCTAGAACTACAAACAGCACAGGGAGAGCTTTGGCTGGGGAGGTCTGGAAGCAAAATATGAAATTGGTCTCCTGTACTGGACACTGGCGAGACCATACCATGAACACTGGGTTCAGATTTGGGGCCCTCACTCCAAGAAGCACATTGAGGAGCTGGAGTAGGTGCAGGGGAAGGACAATGAAGCTGGGGAAGGGTCTGGAGAAGAGAGTTGGTGAGGAGCAGCTGAGGGACTTGAGGGTGTTCAGCCTGGAGGAGGTTGAGAGAGACCTCACTGCTCTCTAAAGCTCCATGAAAGGCTGGAGCCAGGTGGGAGTTAGGCTCTTCTCTCAAAGAACAGGTGACAGGAGAATCATAGAATGGTAAGGTTGGAAGGGACCTCAAAGATCATCCAGTTCCAACCCCCTGCCATAGGCAGGGACACCTCCCACTAGCAAAGGTCGCTCAAGGCCTCCTCCAACCTGGCCTTGAACACCTCCAGGGAGGGAGCAGCCACAACCTCCCTCGGCAACCTGTGCCAGTGTCTCACCACCCTCACTGTAAACAACTTCCTCCTAACATCCAGTCTAAACCTCCCCTCTGCCAGTTCAAACCCACTGCCACTTGTCTTGGCATTGCAAGCCCTTGTCAATAGTCCCTCCCCAGCCTTCCTGTAGGCCCCCTTCAGATACAGGAAGGCTACTATCAGGTCTCCTCAAAGCCTTGATCATGGAGAGTTATTAGAGAATGGTTGGACTGGAGAACCTGAACGTTTGTTTTCCAGCTGAAACGATTCTGTGACTCTATGAATCCAAATGCAGTAAAATAAGCAATCCAAATAACTTTAAAATAAAGCACCAGAGCCTTTCGAAATTGATTTAATGGATTTAATTCGAGAGATAATTAGCACTGGCATTTTATAACCCCTGTTAGGATGAACATGCAGCATCATCTTGTGCTGGTACTTTGAATCCTGAACAAAAGAGCTGCCCGCTGCTCAGCCAGCAACGCTGCCTCACCCGGAGGGCAACAGGAGACTTCAAGAGCCTCATCCAACAGGGGGAAAATAAAGCACCCAACACAACACAGATGGCACATTACAATCACTGGGATTTAATTCTCACTAGACCAGCCCTCATAATCTACTGCACGCCCAGCAGCACAGCACCGTGCCCCTCTTTCATCTCCTGGTATGGTACAGCTTTCCTATTTAAATGAGGGCAAAAATAGTAGCTCACCATCTGCTGAAAGCAAATCATTTATGTCAAATTGAAGACTGGGCTTATAAAATGACCTGACTAAATAGAGCAGTAAGTGCACTACAACCAAAAGGGAGCTGAGAGCTCCTCCCACCTATCCTCAGAAATCCTCCTGGTTGCTCCAGCATTCCTTAGGCAGGAACTCATGGGCTCTGCTCATCAGTAAAGTACTGAAATTTAAATGAGAACAGTCCTCGTCACTGGAGCCTTGTCTGCGGCAATGGGTTTGGAAAGGCTGCCCGTGTGGGACCTGTTAGCAAAACTCAGTTGAACTTGGATCCAGAACAGAGCCACGGGGAAGGCACATGCCTAAGCTGCCAGCAAAACAAAGCTGCTCAGAGATCCCTTCTGCTGCAACGCGGGAGCAGATCAGTAGCATGCCAAAAGCACTGAGCCAATCATCAGTTTAGCTCAAGCGTTGCTTCCTATCCCACAGCAAGCAGCAGAAGCGACCTTTGGGGCTCCCTTCCCCTGCTTCAGCTGAGGCAGGAACACCCTTTTGCTCCATTGCCTAGTGCCTGCTGAAGCTTTCCCTCCCCAGAAACAAGCCCCCAGAACACTCAACACATCAAACCCTCTATCCTGAGTTCAGCCTCACGGGTACACTCCAACTCTTCTCTGCAGAAGGAGCTGGTATCTGCCCAGCCTCACTCAGGAAGGGAGGGACCCCCAGCACCCATCCCCACCCCATTGACAGCTCCGGCTCCTGCACTCTGCAGATAGCATCCCCGGGAGGGTCCATCCACCAGCCTCCTATGGAGGCAGGGAACGAGAGCAGCCTGACAGGCACAGGAGGAGGCAGGCACCAGAAATCTGCGCCAAGGAGCAGCAGCAGGACTGCTGCAGCCACAGCAGCGCAGCAGGTGAGCAACGCCAAGGGCACACAGGCTCCATCCCAGCAGCTCACTCGACCAACATTTGGTCTGAAGGAATACCAAGGGTAGTGATGACAGCAAAACAGAGACGGCAGAGAGGACAACAGCCTGCTTCCTCCAGCGGCATGCATGCTGCTCTCTACAGCAACAGTTCAAGAGAAACAAGCCATAGATCTCCAGCCACCAAACAGGAGGATTTTTTCCCCATGCATAATTCATAAGACTTTGCGGGTTTTTTTTTTTCCCCCTGCCTGCACACAGATGTGTTTACTCACACTGTGCCTCATTTACACTCAAGGTTTAACATAACAGGGCTCATTTGCCTTCCTTACAGTTTTTCAAGCACAGGGGGGTAAAAGCTCTTTTTGCTTTCGTCGTTCTCCCTTTGGCTGTTTCCAAACCAAAGCTATAATTAGAACCCAGAGGGACCAGCACACCCCTTTGATGAAGAGCTGCCTGCTGGATAAACACCAGCCCTCCACACACACACACAGCCTGGCACCTGCCAAGCACCCACCACTGCAGCACGGACAGCCAGAAATTAGAGAATGGGTTGGGCTGGAAAGGCTCTTAAAGACCATCCAGTTCCAACGGCCCTGCTCTAAAGGTCTCCCTGGAGCCTTCTCTTCAGGCTGAACAGCCCCAACTCTCTTAGTCTCTCTCACATGGATTTCTCCAGCACTCTGATCATCTTTGTGGCCTCCTCTACACTTGCTCCAAGGACAGTTCCATGTCCTTCTTGTGTTAGGGCACCAGAACTAGGTGCAGTACTGGAGGTGCATTTTTGTGAAACAAAGTAGAGGAAACATTTGATACTAACAGCTCTTAGTAGGCTCCAACCCCTGCCTGCAGAAATAAGTCCTCTCTCAGCTGGCTGTACCTCCCCAAGGCACTGAGTGATGAGGAATGGAAGGTGCAGACTCCCAGTCAGATGTTGACCTTGCCCCAAGACTAGGAATAGCAAAGCATCTTCTGCTGGTACCATGCTCACAAGGAAGATGAGGAGACACCTGCTCCACAAAGTTCCTTTTTTAAATAATTCAGAGTCTGACCCACTCCAGGCTCCTGTCTGGGCCAAAGGGCAGCTGACAAACAGCATCATTTGAAGTCCGAGTGCAACCAGACCTGGTCCAGAGGTAATCCTCAGGCAAACCAGTCACCCAGATGTCTTCACAAGTACTCATACCCACAAGCTACATGCTGTTTGTAAACCCTCAAGGACTGACTCCGTTTGAGTGGGACAAATTCAAGTGCCACCAAAGTCCCAGAACACTGCCCTGACAATGCAGCACCACATATTACAGAAGAGCATTACATGTCCTGGGTATGCACTTGGACACTTAACACCCCCTCTTTAAGGATGTTTTCCTTCCCACGTTCCCTGTTGCTGATGCTCAGTGACTCTAAAGCTTTCCCTGAGGTGGCTTCACAAGCTGGAGAGCAGAGGAGATGGTTCCTGGGAAATCACAGCAGGAGTGGAGGGTGCTTTGGTGGCAGCCATTCAGGCACCCTGCACCTGCATGGCATGTGAAACCTACCTGAAGTCAAACCAACCACAGGAGATCATTGTGTCAGGATCAGTGCCACATCCTCATCAGTAGTCCCCACCCTACCACAAAGCAGTTCTTCTCTCAGCAAGGCTAAGAAGCAGCCCACGTTGGGTACAGCTTCCTCATATTTCCATTACACAGGGTTCACTGTCCCAGATCTGGCATGGCACTGCTCACTTCACACACACACAAAAACACCTGGCAGATGCCTGAAGGTCCTGCCCTGTGCCCAGCACCTCACACACCCATCTCACTTCTGCTTCTATGCAACAAGATCTCACCTCGCTCTCCTCAACAGCTGGTGATGATGACGGGGAGATACCAGCCCATCATGGGGTGACACAACTGTGAGGTCCTCAAGGCTGCACTGCCATGGAAAGCCTCCCATCCCCACCAGGAACAAAAATCAAATGGGAGGAAGCATGAAGCAGTGATTAAACACTGTCTTCTGTGCTCAGTAGTTAATTATGCACCAATTAAGGAGGGGCTCAGTGCTGTGACTTCCCCAGAGCTGCTCCTCTTGGTACCTGATGGGGCTGCAGCACAACCACCAGCCTGACTGTTTGTTTTTTTCCACCCAGCAGTGAAATCAGCCAGTTTTCAGTTTTAATCCCCTTAATTAGGGGTGTGCAGCAGTCTTCATTCCTTAATTACATCCATTGACACATGTGATGCAACACATTTACAAACAACCATTTTCACTGGAGATGGCTTGGAATCAAAAGATGCCAACTTCCCCACACAACCCAGCATGCTGGGTGCCAGCCTGGTTTCCTCTGTGCTTTATCTCTCACACAGCCCAGAAAAGTCATTTTCCTTCAATAATGGAGGGGGGAGACCTTCTGGTGGCCTTTCAGGATTAAAATGGGCTGAAAAGAAAGCTAGGGACAGACTTCTGAGCAGGGCCTGTTGTGACAGGAGAAGAGGTGATGGGTTTGAACTAAAAGAGGGAGATTCAAACTGGAAAGAAGGAAGAGCTTTTTTTATTTTGAGGGTGGTCCAGGCTGTCCAGAGGGGTGGGAGATGCCCCATCCCTGGAATCATTCCAGGTCAGCTTGCCTGGGGCTCTGAGCAACCTGCTGTAGTTGGGGATGTCCCTGCTGACTGCAGAGGGGATCAGATGACCTTTAAAGGTCCCTTCCCACCCAAACCAGTCCACGATTCTGTGACTGTAATCACCTTTTCTTTGGCAAGATTTAAGCAGGAGCTGACCTCAGCACTGAGCAGGCCTCGGCACCCAAGTGAAGCAGCAGAGAGGGAGCCCCCAGTAAAAGCCTGCATTAAGAAAGCTGCAGTTTCAGGTGACACTCTCAATACTTTGCAGGGGCTGCAGGGACAACATTCCAGTGCCTAACTTGGTGCTTTTCGTGCATCACCTTTGGTAGCTCTGCTGTTTTGCTGCAGCTGCTCAGCTGTCAGCAATCCCTCTCATCCTCTGGGACAGCAAACAGAGAGAGCACTCTGTTACCACCACTGCAGCTGCCCGGCCCAAATAATGACACTGTCACCTTCTGCCTGCCCACTGAGCCATCACTGCTATCCCATGGGGTGTCTACGTTCACTCTGCCTTTGAACACCACCCCAGACTCCATCCTGAGGCACTAATGGCTCACCAGGACACAGCAGCTGAGCTCCAGTGTACAGCCTGTCCTATCGTGATGGGAAACAGTGAGTAGGATATTAAAGATCACCTCGGGGGAAGGAAGAGAACTGATTTAAAAATGGGAAGGAAGATAACGTGGCTTTGTGAGTTGTATTCTGCTGCTGGAGACCCAAGAGGACCCTCTGCTCAGTTCTTGCCTTAACCCTCCTGCTTATGGTCAGTGCAATCATTTGTGCCCAGGAGAAGCTATGCACAAGGAGTGTTTTCTTCAACCTACAGCAAGGAAAAGGAAGCTGAGTTCCAGGAAGGGGGTCAGAAACACTCTTTGCCCTTATATTACTTTCATTTTCAGTTGCTGCCTTCTCTGCACTTGATGGGCTGGCATGGGAAGGGATTTGTAGGTTTACAAACTGAACACAAACTGGCACCTTGAGCAGTTCTCGAGAGGTATTTTCTACTTCTCCAACTCTCACCTTTCTCATCCAGCACCCTATGAGGACACCTTAATGCTGAGCATCATACAAGTGCTCCTGAACAACCTTCTGTACAACACACCACAGCACCCTCCTCCCCAGGGTGTTTAATTCTGATGACCCAAACATTGCTGCATTCAGGAGTCCACACTAAAGGGATCTCTCCCATCCTCCTGTTCAGCTGCACTGGACTTATGTTCAACCCCACCATTCATCTCCTGCCTTCTCCACACTCCTGGTAACTCAGGTCCCTCCTTCCCAACCTGCTCACAGCCTCCCCTGGCAGCCATTTCAATCTTCTCCCTTTCATGAAGCATTAAACACAGCACCAGGAGAAACTGCTTTGACATTGTAAATCAGCTTTCTCCACTCCCACCACTGGTGTTGACATACAACCATGGGTACCAATACCCACCACGAGTGCTGATGCCCAACACCACATCACTCTCAGTATGTTGCCAGCCACCTTCCAGCTGAGAAGACAACAGTAAACAGCTCCCAACTTTTTTTGACACTGGAGCGTCAGAAAAAGAATCAATCAAATGAAGAGCCCTGCAACCAAACTATTCCCTGTAGGAAAGACAAAGCATGTGCAGAAAAGAGAAAGCATCTGCTTTAAACATCTCCCTGGTACAATAAACAGGAGCTGGAGCTGCTTTCTGGGAGAGCTGCTGCTCTTGTGCCCACAACCCAGCATCCTAAGACTTGCATTTTACAGTATCACAGCATCACCAAGGTTAGAAGAGACCTCAAAGATCATCAAGTCCAACTCATTACCACAGACCTCAAGACCAGACCATGGCACCAAGTGCCACGTCCAAACCCACCTTGAACACCTCCAGGGATGCTGACTCCACCACCTCCCTGGGCAGCCCATTCCAGCAGTCAATGACTCTCTCAGGCAAGAACTTTCTCCTCACCTCCAGTTTAAACTTCCCCTGGCACAGCTTGAGACTGTGTCCTCTTGTTCTGTCACTGGTTGCCTGAGAGAAGAAGGTACCCTCCTCCTGGCTACAACCACCTTTCAGGTAGTTGTAGACAGCAAGAAGGTCCCTCCTGAGCCTCCTCTTCTCCAGGCTAAACAATCCCAGCTTGCTCAGCCTCTCCTCATAGGGCTGTGCTCAAGGCCTCTCACCAGCCTCATTTACAAGTTAGGTCTCAGAATAATCCTTACTCTGTCCAAAGTATGCACACTTCAGTACAAACACACAGACACCCCCAGCAATACAAAGGCAGCAAATGCAACTGCATGGTTTTTTTTGAGAAGCTTTGCATTTTTTCCTCCTTCTATTTAAATCCCACTTGTGCAACTCTTTCATGCACAGGTGAAGCCTTGTTGAGCCCAACACTTCTTCAGCCAGCTGAAAGCTCTGCAGACCTCTGAGGACTCAGGGTAGCTCAGCTATTGATCATGCACCAAAATCCACCAGAAAATTAAGAAAAAAAACCAACAAAACAAAGAACAAAACCACATATTACCCTCAGTTGTTTGGACTCAAAACCTACTGGGTCTTGTCTGGCACTCAGTGCTGAAGGCTGAATAGAAAGCCCCAGCTCAAATTATGCTGCAAAAAAGGCTGTGAGCCCCAGAGCCGCAATACCAGACGAGTGAGCTCCTCTTTTCAGCAAGCTGCTGACAGCAGGAGCCACACAACAATGTTGCTGAAATCCACATTTGCTAAGCACAAGGGGATAAAATGCCACACAAATCCCCTTTTCTGCAAACTCTGTTGATATCATTGTTCAGGCTAAAACTGCCACGAGAAGACCTTCCAAATGAGACCAGGGTGAAAGAGTGGAGAGAGCAAAAAAGCATTGGTGAGCTCACCCAAGCTTCCCGGGTAGGTGGCTCACATCAAACTCTTTTTGCTCCTTCAAAAAAATATATTCTCAAAGCACTTCCATCACAATTCCTTCAGGTTCTCTTTATCTATACACAGGCTGAAGGTAGATGGCTGCCTGCTTCTCTGTCAGATGAAAATAATGAACATGCCAACAAGGTCTAACCAGGTTCGGCTGACTCTGAGATACCTCCTTGCCAACACAGGCGGGTTGGAGCAGCTCTGCTATGAGGACAGGCTACAAGAGTTGGGTCTCTTCAGCCTGGAGAAGAGAAGGCTTCTAGGAGACCTTAGAGTAGCCTTCCAGGATCTGAAGGGGACTACAGGAAGGCTGGGGAGGGACTATTGTCAAGGTCTTGTAATGACAAGACAAGGGGCAAGGGGTTTGAAGTGTCAGAGGGGAGACTGAAACTGGATGTTAGGAGGAAGTTGTTTGCAGTGAGGGTGGTGAGACACTGGCACAGGTTGCCCAGGGAGGTTGTGGTTGCTCCCTCCCTGGAGGTGTTCAAGGCCAGGTTGGAGGAGGTCTTGAGTGACCTGTACTAGTAGGAGGTTGTGACCTGGCTATGGTAGGGGGTTGGAACTAGATGATCTTTGAGGTCTCTTCCAACCTTACCATTCTATGATACGCTGTTAGCAGTGCAATGCAGAAAAGGAGAGCAAAGCCACACCAGCTCTGGAAGGCAAAGTGGGATTTGCAGCAAATATTATGGTTTAAGGGTAGAAAGCAAAGACAGAAACAAACACAATGAGCTGGACTTCTATGTAGGAAGGACATCACTGCACACACACAGAGCAGCCTGAGTTTGCTGCCGCTCCTCAGACCAAACAAGCTGCAAAAAAACATTCAGAAGCAAACAACTGCACGGCAAGAACATTTCATTGATTAATTCCTTAAAATCAATCTATCCAATGGGGTCTGGCTCCCTCTTAGCACCTGGGGAAGCAGAGGACCTGCTCCTGTTGTGCACACTGGAGTTTGGCTGGGTGCACCTTGAAGCACCCACCTGACTCGCAGCACTACCATGTGTCCAGTTCTGGGGCCCTAAATTTAAGAAGGAAATTGAGGTGCTTGAGTGTGTCCAGAGAAGGGCAACGAGGCTGGGGAGAGGCCTGGAGCACAGCCCTATGGAGAGAGGCTGAGGGAGCTGGGATTGGTTAGTCTGGAGAAGAGGAGGCTCAGGGGAGACCTTCTTGCTGTCTACAACTACCTGAAGGGTGGCTGTAGCCAGGAGGAGGTTGCTTGCTTCTCAGGCACCAGAGAACAAGAGGACACATTCTCAAGCTGTGCCAGGGGAAGTTTAGGCTGGAGGTAAGGAGAAAGTTCTTGCCTGAGAGAGTCATTGACTGCTGGAATGGGCTGCCCAGGAAGGTGGTGGAGTCACTGTCCCTGGAGGTGTTCAGAGTGGGTTTGGACGTGGCACTTGGTGCCATGGCCTGGTCTTGAAGGCTGTGGTAATGAGTTGGACTTGATGAGCTTTGAGGTCTCTTCCAACCTTGCTGATACTGTGATTTGCCACTCCCCAGGTGTTTCACCTGCTGACATCATGACCACAAAGCCTGTTTGGTTTATTTAACCATGCTCCTGCTCTTAAGCTACCATCCAATTACTGCTCCCAATTACTCTGCACTGAAGAGCTGATACTAATTACAGCATTCCCCGTGCACAAGGCTGCTGCTGGCTGCAGTGCACGGAGGTGGAAGTTTCAAACCTGCTGGCATCCAGGACCAGCACACGGAGACTCGTGGTTTCAGTAGTGGGCTAACAGCCCTGAGTGAAAGGAGCAGGTTACAAGAAGCAGCAGATGGTCACCACGCAGAGCACATGCACAGCCTCTGCAATCCCACAAAGCCATCAGGGACCATCCTGGGGACCACACTGGCTCCTCACGCAGGCGTGACAAACTAGCAGCTTAAAAATCAAATATCTGCACTGCTCCAAGCTGCGGTTTTTTTCCCCCCATTTGCATTTAAAAACAATTATAATTCATTGCTCGGAGCAGCAAAGGCAGATTTTCCTTTAGAAGACAGCAACGAATTTCAAGCACCGTCTCCCAAAGCACCATCACGAGAGCTCAGAGCTTGCGGCACCAAGAGGTCTGCATCCTTTTGTGTTTTTGTGATGGTTCGGGAGTTCCCCGCCCCCCACACTTTGTAAAATGACCCAGACTAGAACTCAGCCGGCTGGAAGTTAAGGGCTGAAGCTCTGTTTACAGCTCAGCACAATGTACAAGCAGAGATAGACACTAGAGACAGGAACAGCTACAGACATAGACAAGTTAAAGGCAATACAGAAACACAACTCCCCTCCCAGAAATCAGAGACCCCAGGAGGGGCTCCCAACCACCCTTCCACCTTCTCCCCACCCCTATACTTTACCCCAAGGTTTGCCCCACGCACAAGGTGAGCTTGGAGGATCGGCCAGAGGGGGTTAGAAGAAAAGTGGTTAGTGAAGATTAATCGGCAAAGAGAAGCCAGAAGCTGCTAGACCGCCTGAGACGCTCTGCCCCCAGAGAGAGACAGACTGAGACTGACTTATCTAATGTTCTGAATTCTTTTACCCAAACATCTCAGCAAGCCTATGAGTGAACTAGACATCACCATTGTTTTCCTTTCACAGCCTATAGTGTCATTTTCTCTATTAAAACATTCCAATTAGCCTCAAACCAGCAGAGTCTTAGTTTCAACCATTAAGCTTACGCAAAGCCTGGGGATCTCCAGGGTTGTTCTCAAGAAACAATGCCTCAACCTCATTCCCAAACACCTCCCACCTGGCTGCACCCATGAAACACCCTGTGACTAGATAAAAACACAGTAAATGGATGGGAAAACAAAGCCAGACCAAAAGCACATTCCCCAGTTGCAGCTTCCTCCAGAGAACAGGAACCAAGCCACTGCTGGACTTGACTTACACTGGGATGCTGAGATGATGTTTGACTTTGCAGGGTGCAGCTGGCTGCATTTCTGCACTGTGCTCCTAACCTGCTCCATTAGAAAGGCTCTGATGATGTTTTCCAACTGCAACAATACAAAGAGGTTTGGGTTTTGCTCCATTTGGGCTTTTCTTTTAAAGAAACATCCCAAAATGGGAGTGTGTCCCAAAACGGGAGTGTGTCTGCTGAAGCAGATTCAGGTATTCAACACAGGAGGAGAAACAAGCAAACCCTCGAGCTACACAGGAACGACTCATCCACAAACCTCATACTTCAGAAGCTGCAACTCCACTCCAGTGTGACTCTCAAGGGTTCTTCACCTAGGCCAAGGTGATAAAGTTGAGGTGCTACAATTAATCCAACTTTCATGTCAGCATCACTAATCACCACTTGTTTTTCTGCCAGTCAGAAGTTTCAGAGGGCTGAACTGTCTCCAAACAGAGCCCAGGCTATGGGCAGTTTGCACTGATTTTTTAAGTTAATGCACCAAAAGAACACAGTTCTTTGTTTCCTTGTTCTGTTTTCAATCTAAAAGACCCTGACAGGGGGTGGAATGTGGAACAGCAAAGCCAGGGCTGGGGACTGTTCTCATCTGTCCTTGCTACCTGAGTGATTTACACCCCTTTGTGGTAAGAAAATATGAGAAACAGTTAATGTGCAACCACTTCCACCAACAGCCTCAGCCCAGCAGACAAAGCTAATCCTGCTCGCAGGCTCAGACCTCACTAAGGCACCCATGAGGTCTCTGCAAACCTTCTCAACTGGTGCATGACTGACCTCTGGGCTACTTCTGGCCCTCCCAGAAGTCTCTCTGCCACAAATCTAACCACTGGCAGAGGTGCAGATGTGCATCTGGTTCAGAAAAGTGGAGAAAAAACAAATAAGCCTGCTGTATGTGCATGACTGAATCTCTCCTGACTGTCCTGTGAGTAGCACTGCATGGATCAAACCTGGCCTGGACAGCCTCACCAGCACAATCCCAGGGCAATGCTCATGCTGGAGAGTGTAGTTGAATTACAGGGGGAAAAAAAGCTGCAAGAAAAGCACCAGAGAGAAGCACCAAATCTCCCTGTAATTGCAAGCCTCCTTGCTTTGCTGAGGCCATCTCTCATCTTCATTATCTAGTCCCACTCCTGCTTCTGGAGGCACACAGGCTCATCACACTAATAGATTCAGCTTCCCTGAGCTCCTCCTCTCTATTCATCATGTGGTGGGAAGTCTTTCTTTTAACAAACCACCCCTCCACAAAAGGACCATCACCATTTGTCACCATCAGGTCAGGTGAAGAGAGTCAGTCCTCAGTCCTAAATAACCCAACAGCAGCAGCTGCCAAATGCAAAGCCAGCAACACTGCCCATGTTGGTTTCCCCAGCAGCATCCCAGATGCCATTCATCATTTGAGGAGAGAAATCAAGTGTACCACAACATCACCAAGGAGTATTTTCTGCAGCCCCAAAGATGAGGGGGATACATCAGGTACTCAAAGCATCTCATTGCTTCAAAAGAAAACAGGGGAAAAAAACTTGTTCCAGCATGCAAACAGGGTGGAAAAGCCTGGTGAGGGTTAGAAGGGACCTCTGGAGACAGAATCATAGAATGGTCTGGGTTGGAAGGGACCTCAAAGCTCATCCAGTTCCAGTCCCCCACCACAGGTAGTGACCTTCCACGAGAACAGGTCACTAAAGGCCTCATTCAATCTGGCCTTGAACACCTCCAGGAAGGGAGCAGCCACAACCTCCCTGGGCAACCTCCTCTGCTCCAGCAGGGCACCAACAGCAGCTTGCCCAGGACCACAATGGCCAAGAGGGATTAGAGACTCCACAACCTGCTCCAGGGCTTCAGCACCCTCACATCAAAGGTGGAGATGAACACAGTCAGACACTACCAGTTCTTTGGGTTCTCATTTCCCAAGTGGGGGTGAAGCATCCCAACCCACACCACAGAAAGGGGCAGGGACACAAGTCCTGCAGTGGGACAAGCACAACACTGCTCTGATCTCACAACAGAACCACAGAATGGTATGGGTTGGAAAGGACCTCTGAGGATCACCTAAGTCCAACCTCCATGTGCTAGAAGCATGACCCAACTCTGTCTCTTCTTCCACCATTTCCTGGGGGAGGAAAGGGAAGCACAGAGCCAGGTAGGAGTAAACCACCCAGTCACTGCCACCCATAAACACAGGAAGTGTTTTTTGAAGATGACATCTAGTAGACAGAAGGGAAAGAACAGAAGTAGCAGTTACAAGAACAACAACAAAGCCTCAAGAAGGCTACAGACACCATTCCCTCCAGTGAACTCCCTATCAGCTGCTGCTGAAGTCAGAGGAACTCAGCGTGGGACCTCATCTCAATGCTATCAGCCACACACCCTCCCCGTGCTGAGGCAATCATCCCCCACTGCTCCTCCCGGCTCCACCACAGATAAACCCCTTCTACAGGGTCTGTTCTGCACTCAGCCTCTGCAACATTAAATTGTTCCTCAGAAGCTTCTGAGGAGCAGTCAGCCAAGGTGTGTAATTGGCTCAGCAAACCCAGGCATCTGAAGAGCTCTCTTCCACCGTGTTTGAACTCCCCAGGAGGCCTGGCTGCACATGAAAACCAAGGGGAAAACAACATCTCTTGAGCCTGCTATTTCTCTCCTAAAGCAGTTTGTCTTCCTTGCTGTTCCCCACTCTCCATGAAAGTACTCTCCTGGAGTACTGTGTGCAGTTCTGGAACCCTCAGCACAGGAAGGACATGGAAGTGTTGGAACGGGTCCAGAGGAGGCCATGAAGATGCCCAGAGGGCTGCAGCAGCTCTGCTGTGAGGACAGGTTGAGAGAGTTGGGGCTCTGCAGATAGGAGAAGAGAAGGCTTCGAAAGGGACCTGATAGTAGCCTTCCAGTATCTGAAGGGGGCCTACAGGAAGGCTGGGGAGGGATTATTGACAAGGTCCTGCAACGACAGGACAAGGGGAATGGGTTTGAACTGGCAGAGGGGAGATTTAGACTGGATGTTAGGAGGAAGTTGTTTGCAGTGAGGGTGGTGAGACACTGGCACAGGTTGCCCAGGGAGGTTGTGGCTGCTCCCTCCCTGGAGGTGTTCAAGGCCAGGTTGGATGAGGCCCTGAGTGACCTGTGCTAGTGGGAGGTGTCCCTGCCTATGGCAGGGGGTTGGAACTAGATGATCCTTGAGGTCCCTTCCAACCTTACCATTCTATGAGTCTATGAAAGTTGGGAGGGGTGGGGAGGGGAAGCAGGGAGAAGGTCCTTAAACCCTTCTGATTAGAGCAGCACACAACAGACAGCTGAGAACAACCACCCCTGCAGTCAGCCTCCTCTCCAAGCCCCAAAGACTGCCAACATGTGCCTGAAGTTCTTCCAGCAGCTGGACCAGGCAGCCTGCACTCCCATCCTGCAGTACAGCTCTTCAGGTACTTATGGACCAAATCTCACCAGCTTCTCATCACATACTCACTGTCAGCTTCACAGCTGGAGATAAAAAGCAACAATATTGCACTGACCCTCAGCACAAACTCCGGGAGGGATGGAGGGACACTGGTGCACTCCAAGAGGAAGGAATGAAAGGACATCTTTGGGAGATTACATTCATAGGAGGGATAGTCTTGGCAGGGTAAATCCCCCAGAGGGATAGAGGAAGAAGGAAGATGCAGATTGGATATTAAAGGAAGAAGTTCTTGACAGTGAGGGTGGTGAGACAGTGGAACAGGGAGGTTGTGGATGCCCCTTCCCCTAGAGATTGTCAAGGCCAGGTTGGATGAGGCCTTGAGCAACTTGGTCTAGTGGGAGGTGTCATTGTCCATGGCAGGAGCTTGGAACTGGATGATCTTTAAGGTCCCTTCCAACCCAACCCATTCTATGTTTGCCTTGGGAGGATGCATCCCTGGGAAGGATAGAGGAAGGGGTGGATGGATATCCTTGGAGGGGTACACCCCAAGCAGGAATGCCAAGGGCAGTGCCAGTGCTCACCCCATCTGCTTCCTCATTGTTCAGATTCTAGTATTTGCTACTGAGGGCCCTAAATGTGCTGCTTTCATCTGCAGGTTGTGAGCCCTTCCTCCTGCAAGAAGCCTGAGAACATCCTCTGCCTCCTGCCTCTGTCAGGGCACATTTACATTATGCATTTTCACCGCCCCTGGACACTTGGATGCACTCATGCAGGACAAATGGAGATGTCAGTGAGGTGACATTTCTCTTGACTTCACACCAACAACCCCTCACAAGATTTCAATGCACAATTTCCATCTTGCACATCAATCACTGCCAGGCTGAGAGCTGTAAAACAGGTACCTAAGGCAGGAAATGTTGGCCTAATCCTGGATTTTACAACTTTTCAGACAAAATGAGCAGCTTTGTTTACATCTACATGAAGAACAAGAAGGCTCCCTCAGCCAAGGAGCCTTACACCTCACCACTGCTCCTCTTCTCTATCCACCCTAGGGGCTGCACTGCTGTGGGGTCCTACCAGCTCTTGTCCCTAAAGGTTGATGTGCATCTCAAGATGATGCCATTGGGATATGTATGTCTGGAAACAGGACTGGAAAGCTACCTGCACATAGAATCTAATATTTAAAAGACAAGTTTTGTTTGGGGGGTTTGAGACTTTCTGTCAGGCAGCAAAATGCCACCCTGAGCTGCTTCTGCACCTCTTGAAACTCCCATCTTCCCATAAAGCTCCAGGGGCATCCTGCTCTCCTCCAGCCTTCAAAGGAAGAAAAACCAGAGCTGCCTGTGACCAAGGACTCTTATCATTTGTTTTTTGGAAAGCAGCAAGCAAAGCAAGGCTGCAGGAAGAGAAGTATTTCCTAGTTAGAGCAGCTGAAGCTGGACCTTAAAGATTTCAACCCTTCCATGAACTGCCCAATGACGAACAACTCTGGAAACTACCCAGGAATGGACACCAGCTGCATGCTTCTCATTTCCCAAGCACCTGGCTCAAGGCACAGTGGGCAGAGGAACAAACCAGGCTGTGAACAGAAAATGTTCTAGTGTGCTCCATGTCCAAGGGATGGAGGAGAAAGCAGCCTTCAGTACTTACACCATGTACTGTCCCAAAGCCTCACAAGCGCCAAATGGCATCCTGGGCTGCATGAAGACTCTGGCCAGGAGGTTGAGGGAGGTTCTCCTCACTCCCTGTTCTGCCTTAGTGAGACCTCATTTGGAATACTGTGTCCCATTCTGGTCTTCTCAGTTCAAGAAGGACAAGGAACTGGAGAGAGTCCAGCAGAGAGCCACCAATACACTGAGGGGACTGAAGCATCTACCTTAGGAGGAAAGACTGAGAGCCCTGGGGTTGTTTAGCCTGGAAAAGAAGAACGCTGAGGGCAGAACTCTTTAATGCTCATAAATATCTAAAGAGTAAGAGTCAGGAGGATGAGGCCAGACTCTTCTCAGTGCCAGGACAAGTAGCAGTGGACACAAACTGGAAGTCAGGAGGTTCAACACAAACAAAAGGAGAAACTTTTTCACTGTGAGGGTGTTGATACACTGGAGCACAGGCTTCCCAGAGAGGATGTGGAGTCTCCTTCTCTAGGGGCATTCCAAACCCACCTGGACGCATCCCTGTGTGACTGACTCTAGGTGATCCTGCTCTGGCAGTGGGGTTGCAGTCAATGGTCTTTAGAAGCCCCTTCCAACCTTCATCATGCTGCAATTCAGTGTGAATTGCAAACCCCAGCTCTGTTGATGCATTTGCATAGAAGCACAGGAGATGAAACTGGGCAGGAATAATTAATCCTGCCTTTGGAGCACAGTTTGACTAGCAGGGGACAACTCCAGTCTGGAATCCCACACACAACAGGACGTGGTTGTTCCCACTCAGCAAGAAGCTTTCTGTGTCTGGTGATATGCAAGCCCTGGGGGGAGAAAGCCTGTCTGCAATTGCACCCCAAGATGAGGCTGGTCTGTGCTTGCAGGAGGAGATGAAGGAGATGCAGTGGGACCAGCAGCAGCCGCATGCCATCTTCTCTCCCCAAGTGTTTGACTCCACAATTCTACCCGAAAGCCGCATGAGCAGCTTAGTTATTTAACTAAAAGCTTTTAATTATCTCTCTCTCACACACACTGTGTGGGGCGGGGAAGGGGAATAATCAGCCTAGAAGCTGTGACCTGCAGGTTCAAAGGAATTGTGTTTTTCACAGAAAGAGCTAACTAGCCCAAATCTCCTCCTGCTGCTTCCAAACCATGCTCCTGTCAGCAGAGCTCCATCCCGGGTGTGCTTTCCAGAGGGTACAACTCAAGTAGTCACTGTCAGGAGGACCTCGGTTTGGGCAGAGCAAAGGCTGCTCCCCAAGTCTGAGTTGCAGACTTTTCTGGGACATCCCCTGAATATGGGAACCCATTGGAAAGCTTGGCTGACACCCCCCAGCACTCACCCTCACCAAGAGATCAGAGTGCTCTCCAGAAACACTCCCGTGGAAGGGAAGCACACAACACAATGACCATGGCCACACAATGAGCCAAGGAGCTCTCCTGCCAAGAGAAATACCCCCCAGAGCTGCTCCTCCTCTTCTTACATCCTCCTAGCTCTGCATTGAGAGCAGAGAGATAGAAAATACTTGGTCCCCTCCAAAAATCAACAGAGTTCAAGAGTTGTGCAGCTGAATAAATTATAAATCAGAAGCCACTGCTGTAGATGTTTGCTCTGAGCAGAGCAGCTCAAGCAAGCTGGCATGGGAATTTGGTTCAAGGGCCCATATCAGAAATGCAGCAGAGCCTGGAGAAGGGTGCCCTGGAAGAATACAATGGCTTCAAACACACCCCAACCCCCCACCACCTTCATAGAATGGTAAGGTTGGAAGGGACACCTCCCACTAGTACAGGTCACTCAAGGCCTCGTGCAACCTGGCCTTGAACACCTCCAGGGAGGGAGCAGCCACAACCTCCCTGGGCAACCTGTGCCAGTGTCTCACCACCCTCACTGGAAAGAACTTCCTCCTAACATCCAGTCTAAATCTCCCCTCTGCCAGTTCAAACCCACTGCCCCTTGTCCTGGCATTGCAAGACCTTGTAAATAATCCTTCCCCAGCCTTCCTGTAGGCTCCTTCAGATACTGGAAGGCTACTATCAGGTCTCCTGGAAGCCTTCTCTTCTCCAATCTGCAGAGCCCCAACTCTCTCAGTCTGTCCTCACAGCAGAGCTGCTGCAGCCCTCTGATCATCCTCATGGCCCTCCTCTGGACCCGTTCCAACACTTCCATGTCCTTCCTGTGCTGAGTGTTCCAGAACTGCACACAGTACTCCAGGTGGGGTCTGACAAGAGCAGAGTAAAGGAGCAGAATCACCTCCCTTGCCCTGCTGGCCACACTTCTCTTGATGCAGCCCAGGACTCAGTTGGCTGTCTGAGCTACATGTGAACACTGCAGGCTCATGTTGAGCTTTTCATCAACCTTCCTTTATGTGGAACTGCTTAATTAAAACCCAGATTCATTCTGTCTGCACAGCTGAGTTAAAAGTATTTGCTTTTGGGACCGAAGGTTAGCAGCATTACACAAGCAAAAACATCAACAGAAACCATTCGTAAACAACCGAGTCGGAGTAAAGAAACTAATAATATTAATCTGGATTAAGTACAAGCCATCAACATTCTAACCTAATCCATCTGATGCACAAAGATAAATCCCTGGTATGCCACATCCTACAGTTCTTTGCAACTTAAGGAACCACAGCACTGATCAGAACAGCAGAAGTATCAGGTGAAACCTTTCCTGCCTGCTTAACCTACACAAGATGACAGCAGAAGCCGAGCACCCCGAAAGCAGAACAACCATTGCAAAACACCACCAAGCCCAGAGTGCAATTTCCACTTGAGATGCAAAGCTTCACGTTGAGCTTCCCCAGAGAGATGCACAACAGCAGCAAAACACAGCTCTAAGCCTGAACAATTTCAGTATCTGTCATTTCTTAATGCTCCAAGAAGTTGTAGGGGTTGAACTGTGGTTAGGAAGAAGCCAAGAGATCTGGAGTGTAAAAGCTCAAAACAAGGCTTATGATAGAAAACAACTTGCATCCATAGGGCTGCTGCAGGCCCCTCAACATTATTAAAGCAACACCTCTGATTCATCACAGCTAATTACCATGAATGTAAAAGCAGCTTCAGCAAGCAGAGCAAGCCCAGACAGACCCATTGGAGCACACAAACACAGCCCAGTGAGCTCCTCATCTGCAGGCTTAGGCAGTGGGGTGGGAAGCACCTGCTCTGCTTCCCATCTGGCCAGGTTTTTCTGTTCCAGGTGATCCCTGGCATGACACCTGGAGAGAGCCCAGAGCTCCACAGCATCTCTGAGATGTACTAACTTCTTCTCCATTTTTTTCCCAGAAATAATACAATGTGGCAGTAAGAGGCTGAATAAAAGCCCACTCTGCAGCAGATGGGGTACGGTCAAGGTCCCCCCCACTAAGTGAAGAGGCTCTCATCAAACATCCCCCCTTAGAGAAGCCATCAAGGAAAGGTGTTTGACAAGAAAATCCTGGCCAGATGCTGTGGACACGGAGCCAACACCTCCATGAACTGCCCTGAGGATGAAGAGATGAAGGTTTACTCACTGACCCCAAAAATCCAAGATTCTTTTGAGATGCTAAACAACTCCTGATGAAAACCCAGTACGGAGCCACTGCCTCCATCTGTATGTACAGTTCTCTCCCAGCACATTACATGTCACATCCCCAGCATCATCATCCACCCATCAACACATCAAAGCATCCAGAGCATCCCAACATCCCGTGGCTGGAAGCCTGTGAGCTACCCTGGCACAGCAAGGCTTTGATCGCTTAATGAATGAATTTGCAAACGTGGTTGCTTACTAGGGAAGCAACACATCCACCAGGCTGTTTCCCATCAATCCCAATATTTGCTCAACAAGCAGCAAATGGGGCGTCAGAAGAGATCTGTTCTGCCGCGTCCTGAAAAATCAAACGCTGTCAAGTGAAAACATCGCAGCTGCTCAGGCGGAGCGGCGGGGAGCTGGCAGCTCACTACCGGAGACAGAAGCTGTGGGTTTGGAGCATCACTGTCTAGAGCACTGCTGGGCTTTAGGAGCACACCGTGTGCTGGAACAGGCTGCACAGAGAGTCCTTCCTCCCCTAGCCCCAGCTAGCAGTGTCCAGGAGTCTGCTGCTGCCTTCCCAACAAATGTTCTCCTGAGAGAGGTTTGTTTCAAATTGCACCGAGGCCATCAGAGCAGAACACAGGCAATTCCTGTTCCTCTGATCTGACACAAGACACAAGTCATGTCTTTATGTTAGAGGGGGAAGTGCCCATGCTCTGTTTCTCAAGGCTCTACTTCAGTTTTAAAGGCAAGGAGCACTATGCTTATCCTGATGTTTACCTTCTGTAGCAGACTACGTTTGTCCACAGGAATCCCAGAAAATCCTCTCCTTCTTTACTAAGGCCATGTCAGCAGAGACACTCAAAGGGCCCCACTGCCTTTTACATCACACTCAACACTCCAAATTGTCACTGACAGGGAACTAAAGATGCACCAAAAGCAGAACACCCCCATCAATGACCCCACAGTTCCATCAACAGCCATCATATCCCCATTAGCAGTCACCAGAACACTGCAGGAGAACCTTCGATGAACTAGGACACACTTGTGCCAGCACCAAAAACCCAACCTTCTACAGCACCCCCACAAAGCAACCTCTCCAGCCAAGGGAGCAGCTCCTGGGGCAGCAACATTGTACATCAGCTAACGGGGAAAGGAAAGGCACTGGGAGCAACAGCAGCAGGCTTAGAGTCCTCCATTCACACACAGCCTCCTCCCGACAACCTCACAGGGGTTATTTTTATCTCCAGTACTCATTGTGAAATAACTCACCAGAAGACCATCCCTCCAGACCTACCCAACATAAACAAACAAATCTATGTGGGGTGTTCTAAACATAAAGAGTAAAAGAGTAAAGTAAAGCAAAATTTTGTTTTGTGCTGCTGCTGCCGCTCAGAAATAAGATTTTGTTCTGCTTCTCTACATCTTAATTAATTTATAACACAGGGAATTGAACTATAACTGAACCACCATTTACAGCACAACACCTGCCTCAGAAATTGGAGTCTCTGAGAAATTTTCCCTTTAAAGCTGGGCATGCAACACTTAAATAAATATTCACACACCCAGAGGTGGGAGAGCTACTGGTTCCTGCCCAAATCAGCCCCCGTGAACCCCACACAGTCACCTCAGAGCACAAAGAGGGAGCAGCTCCTCACCCCCAAGAAACACTCAAGAGACAGCATTCCAGCTTGTGGACACTCATAGATGGTTCAAAGTGCAATTTAAACTCATTTTTATATTCAGCTGCCTTGCTAGATAAAAAATAAAAGCATGGCTTGGAGTGGCAAACCCCTTCAACCGCAGAGCACCGAGTCCCAGCAAATTGGGGGACTTCTCTTCAGCTGAAGAGAGGGATGCTTGGCCAGAAGAGCCTTCACCCAATGAGCACCCAACCACAGCGCCCACATTCATCCCATGGGTGGGCAAGTGCAGCCCCAGCATTTCACTGAGCCCAGAGCTCTTCCCTGCCATGATTCCTTCCTTCCTCCTCCTGTACAGTGGACACCGTGCAGAGCAGAGAACCCTGGCTTGGCCACTGGTAGCCCTGGGCACCGATGGTCCCAGCAAGGAGGAGACACTGAGTGCCAGCTCCCTGGTGTTGTGTTCAACACCCCGCTCTCCCCTTCTGTTTCTGGCCTCCTGCACAACCTGTCCCCAGCCAAGCCTCAGCTTTCCAGCTTCTATCTAGTTCTCCATGACACTTCTGCGGAGAGCTCACACCCCCTGTGCACACACATGCACTACGCACACACACACACACTCTGCATGCATGCAGAGAGCCCATCTAGGACACACCACGCACCCCCAATACATCACAGACATGTATCCCAAATATGCCCCACACACCATGCACAACAGACACACATCACACACAATGCATGAGCAGACCACAAATGTACACTCACACTCTTTGCACACACGCGGGAACACATGCACCATGTGTGTACAGACACACTGTGCGGAGACTACGTACATGCAAACACATGTGTGCACTGTGCAGACTATGTACACATGCATGTGTGCACAGTCACTGAGCAGCCTATGAACACAAGCAGACTATGCTCACAGGCACTTGTGTGCAGACACACCACAGACCACACAAAACACGTGCATGTGCAGACACATTGTGCACAGACCGTACACAGATGAACACGCGTGTTTGCATGCACAGACTATGTATGTGCAAACACGTGTGTGCCGACCATGCACATATGAGCACACGCATGTGCTTGTACAGACACTGCACAGACGACACACACAAACACGCAGGTAGGCACAGGCACATCGTGCACAGGCTATGTGCATGCAGATACATCTTGCACAGACTACCAGCACGTGAACGTATGCGTGCATGCAGATACACCTTGTACATAGGAACACTTGGCAAGTCTACAGACCTTATGCACACAAACCATGCACACACAAGCACACGCATGTGCATGCACACCCTGTGCACACATGAACACACGCAGCCCGTGCGTGCGGACATAAGGCGCACACACACGGCGCAAAGACCCCGCACACACACGCCCCCCTAGACATGCCCAGGCTGCCTGATACGCCAGTTGCACACACGCACACACCGAGCAACAGCCGTGCACACAGATAACGCCGTGTACTCAAACACACGCACTAGTTGGACACATGGTGCAAACACACACACACACACACACCCAGCGCACGCACACCCGGTGCGCAGACACCCGTGCCCGCTAGCATTTACCCGCCCGCCAAGAGCGCGCTCGAGGCCTCCTCCGCTCCTGGCGCCCGCCGCCCTCTCGCCGGGACAA
>VWZE01007068.1:96151-159959 GCA_013396675.1 Eubucco bourcierii | reverse complement strand
CCTCTCCCGAACCCAGCCGGCTCCGCGCCCGCTGCGCTCACCCCGCTCTGCTCCGCCCGCCGCCGCCGCTCTGCCCACCGCGCGCCGCGCAGCCCGGAGCTGCCCCCGCCCACAACACTGTAGTAAGCTCCCATTGGCTGAGAGCAGAGGGCGGGGCGCCAAAGCTGCTTCCTTACTGGTGAAGGGGAAACGGCGGCTGGAGGAGAGGGTGGGGNCCAGGGCCGCCCGCGGGCGCCGAACCCCGGCCCAGGGAGACTGCGGCGCTTCCGCGCCTCGGCTGCTTCCCTCGGCCCCGTGGAACAACACCCGACGGTGGGCGAGGGAAGAGCTGAACGCACAAGATTACTGGCAGCCCCCCCTCCCCACTGCCAACCCGATGTTGGGCGGGGGGAGCTATTTGGTGCGGCCCGGATTCGGTGCAAAGCGGGCAGCAGAGGCCCTGCCTGCCGGTAACGGCGAGATGCAGCGGGCCGCGCTCTCCTCCCGCCGTGACCTAGATTTTAAATACAGCTTGCTGTCTCCCGGAGAAAGCTGTGGCCCAGCTCCGAAGGGAGGACCCCGGGCAGAGGTGGGGGGGCTCTCCTAATTTTTTTTTTATTTTTTTTTTTAACGCAAGGGCAACATCAGCCGACCGGGACCGGGTCAGAGGATGTGACAACCACACAGGCATGGGAGCGTGTTGGTTAGCAAATCGAGATGGAGGCCACTTGGTCAACCAGAAACCCCCCCACATCCATGCTGGTGAACGTGCAAGAGGAGCATTGGCACAATCCCACCAAGATCGACCTGCCCCCCATGTTGAAACCATGCCCATAGCAGCACGGACTGGCTTCTCACCCCACAGCCCAATTACATCGAGTTGTTTTGGCAACCAGAGCTGTCCAGCTACAGGCACCAAAGCAAAACGCTCCCCAGCTTCTTGTCGGCCCCTCCAAGGTCGATGCCACAGCCTAACCATCTCGGGGGAGTAGCAAACCCCTCCCAAACATTGACATGACCCCAGAAGACATGCAGCATCGAAGCTCCTCTGTTTGCCTCACAAGGAGAACTAAGTTCTCCGGCACGTTATTCTGCTTGCATTAAGAGCAACCACCCCTCAGCAGCAGACAATACCCTGGGCTGATGGGCAAGCCTGGTTGGGACGACTTCATCCTGTTCTCACTAATACTGACCTAGCAATGGCCACTCACACCCTAAGGATGTTTGTGCTACATGGCAGCCAAACCAACCCCCACCTTCTACAAAAATTAACGTGCTTCCCACAGCCTTTCTCCTCTGGGTGCCTATGAAACTCAGTTCTGCCAGCACACGCTGAATGGGGCAGCTCCCGCCTTGTTTGACTCACTAAAAACTCCTTAATGGGAGTAAAGAGAGGTATTTTCACCTCAAATCTGGACTGCCTGGTGATTTCCTTGGACTCAGATGAGCACATTTGATTCAAAGACACGAGCTGGCAGCCTGTAAGTCACTGCTTCTACACCAGAGACAGGCAGCTCCCATAGAACGTGCTGTGAAACTCTGGCTTCACTCCCCATGGCACCAAATTAACACACTTTAATAGTTCAGGCTGTGAATTGGAGGAGGCTCAGCTGTTTGGTGCTGCCCCATTACAATAACTGCTGCCTTTGCTGCTGCTCACCCACAGATGGGCTCTTCTGACACAGCTCTTCTGTGTCAGAAGAGAATCCAAAGGCCTTTGAGGACAAAACCACTGAGCAAAGAAGCCACTTTTTTTGTTGTTGTTTTTTATGCAAGAGGCTGGCAACAGCTTCTTGCGATTAGGTAAAACAAGCAAACAAAAAAACAAAACCATAATGCTTCGTTGTAACACAAACTGCCGACAGCAGTCTGCAGATTACACAGAGAAAAGACCAGGGCAACGAAAAACTTTGCATCAAAACACTGATTTAGCACCACACAGCGTGTCACCCACCCTGCTCAGATCACCAGATGATCCCCAACCCCATCTGCCAGCAGCAGAGTACAGAGAGAAGCAGCTTCCGTATTTTGAGCTGTAATTTCCCCATGTGAAGCATTTATCCACAGGGAGTTACCAGTCTGAGCTACCCTGCGTGCAGGAAAAGGGCACTGTTACTCCTCAAACACCAAACAAAGCACCAAGAGCTCAAATGGCAAGAAAAAAAAGAGCAGAGTCACCAGACATGGTCTGTGCAGTGAGAGTGCCTTGGAAACGCCCTTCTAAGGCAGGGGAGTTTACACCTAGCCCAAAGCAATCCTTTGCAGGGAAGGAAAGACAATCAAAACACCCAAAACAACACTCTCCTGCACATGGAAATCATAAAAGCATCGACTGGTTTGGGTTGGAAGGGACATTTATCATCCAGTTCCAACCTCCTGCCACGTATGGGCAGGGACACCTTCCACTAGACCAGATTGTTCAAGGCCTCATCCAACCTGGCTCTGAACACTTCCAGGCTGGGAGCCTCCACAAGTTCTCTGGGCAACCTGTTCCAATGCCTCACCACCCTCACAGGGAAGAATTTCTAACCTAAATCCATCTTATTCCAGTTAGAAGTTGTTACCTCTCATCCTGTCACTGCAACCACACCAACAAACCACAGCAGCGGCAGCACCACCACCCCTCAGCTATAAATCACTGGCTTAGCTTCTAACCTTTCCCTTCCTACACAGTCCCAAAGTGACCTCTGAAATCCCATAGGAAGCAATGGAAATTTCTTACATTCTTCACTATAAAACCAGTTTGCCCCACGCCAAGCTGGGATTGCAAGTATTTAAAGAACTCTCCCAGTTATAGCTGGTTTAAGTCGCTTTATAGGAGTCAATTAGAGACTGAGAATTATTTTAATAAGTCAGGATTTCTTGGTATTCAGCTGCTGGATACAGGAATAAGGAGAGGAATTATATTCATTTTAGGCATGTGTTTATGGTCTCTAAGGCAGAAGCTTCTCCTTGAGAGCTGAGAGGCCACTTGGCAGCTGATCCTGACGGACAGAGTCAGGGCAGATCAAGTGGGTCACAGGGAGCATTGCCAAGCCCTACCCTCTTCCCATTCAGTGTGCACACAGCCAGCAAGAGACTCAGACATACATGCTCTAGCATCTGAAAACCATCTAAACAGTAGATTAAATCCAGTTCAAGTAAATTCTTAACTTAAAAAAAAAAAAAAAACCTTTGTAAGGTGGCCCAGAGCTCTGCAGGCCCCACAAGACACACTGCTGGTAGGACCTGTTGTAAACCAAGGCTCCCAGTTTACACCAGTGCTGGTGAATGCTGTGCCTAAAAGCATTGTTGGTACACAATAAACTGCACAGAGCTCTCTTCACCCCTAGGAGCTTCTCTGTGTGAGGAATTCCCAGTTTAAACAAAGGAATTGTGCATGGCACTGGTATCGGTGCTCCCTCCCCCAAAGCAAGCAGGAGTTAAGATGAAGCAAAATAGGATTATGTCAGGTTCTAGGAAAACAAAGAAATTAAGCTGGTCAACCGAGTCATTTATCCACTGCTGCTCTTCATAAGCTGGTTGTGTCTATCTCACACAGACATATGTGCACATGCAATGGACACAGGCAGTTCCAGGCCACCTTCACACACTTGGCAGGGTGCGAGAGCCTCCAGAGCAGCAACAGCTATTTCACAAGAGCAAACAAGGTGGGAGGAGAGCAGGTGGCTCAGTTTTGCCAGCTCCTGGCCCTTTGCCCTTGGCTCCTCTTCCCAGTGTTCCTGTCACCATCAGCAGTGCTCATTTGGCCAAGAGCAGGCAGCCAGGATGAGATGTAAAGGAAATCTCCCTCTGACTTTGCAAGCATCACTGTAAACCGCTGATCCAGAACAAAGATCTTGCAGGTAAATGATTTACCTAGAAGGAAGGAGTGATCCAGCCAAAGCTGTACTTGTCCCATGCTCACCCCTCCACTTAGCCCAGGAAGCAGCAAGCACAGCAGCACTTGCTGCCAGGAGGAGCCTCTGAAAGGCTGAACTGCCAGCTCAAGGTATTTTCACAAAGAACTAGAACATGCTGCGCTGCATCACTGCAGGAAGGACACGGAGGGGCTGGAGCAGGTCAGAGAAGGGCAACAAAGCTGGTGAAGGGTCTGGAGAACAGGGCTGATGAGGAGCAGCTGAGGGACCTAGGGGTGTTCAGCCTGGAGAAGATGAGGCTGAGAGGAGACCTGGTTCTCCACAACTTGCTGGAAGACAGTTGCAGGCACATGGAGGTTGGTCTCTTCTCCTAAGGAACTGGCAACAAGACAAGTGGAAACAGCCTCAAGTTGTGTCAGGGAAGCTTTAGGCTGGATATGAGGAACAATTTCTTTCCCAAATGGGTTGTCAAGGCCTGGCACAGGTTGTCCAGGTGGAGTCCCAATTCCTGGAGAGATTAAAAAGCTGTGTAGATATGGTGTTGAGGGACATGGTTTAACAGTAGACTTGTTAGTGTCAGGTTAACGGTAGGACTCTGATGATCCTAAAGGCCTCTTCCAGCCTAAACGTTTCTGTGGTTCTGTGTGTGTGCAGTGAGGGTTACCTGGCACATCCACACTCAGCTGGCTCAGTGTCAAGTATTTAACCAAAGATTACATCTGCAGATCAGCCCATCACAGCACACTCCAAAACCAACAGCTGACTCACTGTCGAGCCAGTTACTGAAGTACCAAGCAGCTCCCTCCATAGTTGGACAGACCAAGAGACTGAGCTGCTGTAAATCACAGCCTCATGGCAGTTAGCTCCAGGTTCTACCAAATACAAGCTGCTTCTCCACAGGGGAAGCATCTCTCCTATCAGAATAGCCTGAGGGAGCTGAGGTTGTTCATTCTGGGGAAGGAAAGATTCCAGGGGGAATCTTAGAGCTGCTTTCCAATTCCTGAAGGGAATCTACAGGAAGGCTGAAGAGGAACATTCCATGAGGATGTCTGGAGACAGGACAATGGTTTGAAGCAGGGTTAGACTGGATCTTAGGAAGAACTTCTTCAGTACAAGGGTAGTGGGACTCTGGAATAGGTTTCCCAAGGAGGTTATGGATGTTCAAGGCCAGGTTGGATGAGGCCTTGAGCAACTAAGTCTAGTTGAGAGGTGTCCCATGGCACAGGGACCCCTAAGTCCCTGTAGATGACTCCTAAAGTCCCTTCCAACCTTAACCATTCTGTGATTCCATGATGTGGTTTCTTACTGGGAGGTTCTGGGTTTGTTTTTTTTTGTTTTGTTTTTTTGTTGGTTTTGGGGTTTTTTGCTGGTTGTTTTAACAGCAGAGGTTGTGCCCTTTAAGGGCCATTATTGTCAAACTAAAAGTTCTTTCCCTTGGGTAGAAAAATCCCATTTTCAGGCTATTGGTACTGGGCTGGTTTACATGGAAGCCTTTCAGGGAAAGAAATGGATAGGCAAAGGGGATGGCTGGGCAGCTAAGCCTCTACACCAGGAATTATCATCCCAAATCCCAATAAATGTATGAAAAAAAAACCCTCCTACTGTGGGTTTTCTCTGTTTGCATGAAGCTGATGTTCACTTGAGTCAGTGTCTTGCAGCACAGCAGACTGGTTCCAAGAAGAAAGGGGAATAAACTAGATGAAGAGGCTTATCAGCTCTCCAGGCTGCATGCCAGTGCAGGGAAGAACAGCACCCTGGAAAGTAAAGCTTTGTTCCCAGGCTCAGAAACAGAGCATGAACGGTGCCAAGATGCACCATTTAAAGATTAGAGGAGGTCAGCTTCACACTGCAGGATCAAGTTTTGACACGGGGAGTGTTTCTACACTGAGAGATAAATACTCTTCCCCTTCCCTATGGGTAGGAAGTATTAAATATACAAGTGGCTGCACTTAAAGCATCTAGCAAGTGCTTAAGCAAGCCTGGAGAACAGATCGCAGCGATGCTGTGAACGCAAGCAGCACAGGCTCTGCAAGAGGCAAAATCATTCTGGTATGAGCCTGAGCTCCAGAAACAACTTGAGAGACAGACTGAACCAAGCAAAGAGGCCTCAGAAGAGAGACAACCAGCCAACAGTCATGACCTCTTCCTCACTTCAGGCATTTCCCAGTTTTCCATTCCACAGCAGCCTTGGTGCAGTGAAGGTACAACTACAACCCGAGACGTGCGCCCGACTGCCTGCCCCTCCTTCACAAATTGCAGGAGATGCTGCTGGAAACCTCTCCCTTTGGGCTGCAGGAAGTTGTTGAAGCCCTTCACAGTATCATAAAGGTTGGAAGAGACCTCAAAGATCATCAAGTCCAACCCACTACCACAGCCCTCAAGACCAGACCATGGCACCAAGTGCCATGTCCAAACCTGCCTTGAACACCCCCAGGGACGCTGACTCCACCACCTCCCTGGGCAGCCCATTCCAGCAGTCAATGACTCTCTCAGGCAAGAACTTTCTCCTCACCTCCAGCCTAAACTTCCCCTGGCACAGCTTGAGACTGTGTCCTCTTGTTCTTTCTGGTGCTGGTTGCCTGAGAGAAGAAAGCAACCTCCTCCTGGCTACAACCACCCTTCAGGTAGTTGTAGACAGCAAGAAGGTCTCCCCTGAGCCTCCTCTTCTCCAGGCTAAACAATTCCAGCTCCCTCAGCTTCTCTTCATGGGGCTTGTGCTCGAGGCCTCCCACCTTGCACCAACCTCCACGAACGGCCAGCTTGGCCAGAGACACAGCTGTGGCTTCAGCAGGGGACAAGCTCAGCTACGCAGCCTTTGTTGAAGCCAACCCAAAAATAGCGGTTAGTGCCACCTAGGGACTGGCGCTAGGGCAGGGAGGCAGAAGAGCCGGACCACAGACAAAGGATGTCAGCAGCTGAGTTACTTCTCACTCGGATGAGGAGCCAAACTGCAGAGGACAGGCTCTGTTCTATGTAAATAACACCAGGGAAATGGGGTTTGAACTGCAGCTTCTCCCCAGATCTGACTCCATGCTGTTAGGCTCTCAATCTGGGAAAAGAGCATCCCTTGGCTTCAAAATGCTCAGTGCTCTTTGGTTCAGGGAAGGGAAGTTTCAAGACCAGGGTTTATTTATGAGTGATGAGTACCCTGAGTCATGGTGTGGAGCCCTCCAGCCCACACCAACATATCACTTCTTCAGCAAAGCCACCCAAACCACGAGCAGAGCACCAGACAACTGAGAGCAGCTTGGTACTGTTCTTCTCAATACTGATCAATGTCTAAAGGGTGGGGGACAAGAGGATGGGACCAGATTATTTTCAAACGTGCCCACCAACAAGACAAGGGACAACAGGCTCAACCTGAGACACAAGAAGTTCTACCTAAACAAGGAAAAGCTTTGATGTGAGAGTGCCAGAGCCCTGGAGCAGACAGAGGTTGTGGAGTCTCCTTCTATGAAGAGATTGCAACCTGCCCTGGCCATTGTGATCCTGGGCAAGTTGCTGTGGGTGCCCCTGCTGGAGCAAAAGGGTTGGACCAGATGATCTCCAGAGGTCTCTTCCAGACCTCACCATACTGGAATTCTGTGTGTGACTTCCAGCCAGACCTGCACATCTAAGAGTGATACCTTTCCAGACCCAATTTTATTTAATTAATTTGCTACAAAGAGCAAACAGAATTTCTACCCAGAGCGTGGGCCAGCTCCTTCCTTCCAGAACTCAGAGCTGAAGCTCTGCACCACCTTGTCCCATGCAGTTTCAAACACCTGCCATCTGCTTGGGCCCTGCACAGTATGTCTTAAGCTGTGAACTGGATCAGACTCAACACCCCAAGTCCTTTCTCCAGATGATCCCACCACCTAATGCAGCACAGCCAAAGGCTGCTGAGAGCAGCATTTCTGCAGGTGCTCAGTGATTAATTACTGCACATTTCCATATCAGAGATTTTTAAAAGAAAAAAAAAGGCAAAGAAAGGACCAAAACAACAACAAAATGCTCCTCAGCTCAGCTGAACTGCAGTATATTAACTTCTGAAACCAGCAGTCATCTATACCAGTTTTGAAAAGATGAATATCCATAGAACACAGTCCCAGAGGATAACATCACACTGCTGCCAGTTTTTCTGGAGCTAATACAAAATAAAGCATTTTGAGGCCTTATTTCAGGTCATATCTTACCATGCTCATAAAGAAAACCCAAAGCAGTTCAGATTTATAGGTAAGAATGAAGGGAATGGGGAAAACCAGGAGTTGTAGCAGGAAGCTGTGGGGATGGATGGATGGAGGGACAGGGAGGGGAGGAAGCTTCACCCAAACTGCCATTGCTACAGGTAATTTTTAAGAATCATACTCTCTGAAAAAGGTTTGTTACTGAAATAATGTAAGTCTGAGAGTATGATACATTCTCCAGTTGCACAGAGGCTGCAAGTCCTCATGGTGCACAGAGGCAATCTCCTGAGCAAGAGCTGCAGCAACAGCCCTGAGATGCAGGCTGGCTAGATCTCACCCCAGCTTTCAGCAAAGACAGAGTCTGAAAGCACCTAATAATCATTAAGCTGCCACCTAATTATTTGTCTCCACAGCAGGGTTCCTTCAGCCACCCAGCCAGAGGGAAGCTAGGCTCAAAGGAAGAACTGTTTTGAAGAGTGCTCGCAGCTGCCTCTGCATAAATGGCCCTCCAAGAACAGTAGCAACTGCTGCTGGCTGCCCCGGAGCCGAGAGCAAAGCATCTCTCCTCAGCCTGGCTTTCAGTGTCCCTTTTTAGGTCAACTAAAACAGCTTTTCTTATGCAACAAGAGATGCAGAAAGCTCACTTGCTTTTGAGTTTTTGCTTTCATTTAATTAGATGGTAATTCAGAAGGCAGCGCTGCTAATTTAAACAGCACAAGGAGAACCACTTCACTGCCTTACAAAGAGAGCTAAGCCAGCCCAGAACTCCACACCACGACAGATCCTGATGGTCTCCCCTCCTAAGGGATGGGACAAGCAAGACCAATACCCTGCTGCTGCATTTCTAGGAGAGGTTCAAAGCAGAGTATCTCACGGAAAAATTGAAAGGCAGCAGACATTGTTCTTCCTCTTCCAGCTGCATGTGAGTAAACACACTGGGACACAGCAGGTTCCACAGAAACAGAAGGAAAAGCTTCTTCATACTGAGGGTGGCAGAGCACTGGACTAGGCTGCCCAGAGAGGTTGTGGCATCTGTGTGTGAGGCATTCAAACTCATCTGGATGCATGCCTGGGTGACCTGCTCTAGGTGATCCTACTTTGCAGGGGGGTTGGACTCCATCACCTCCCCTTCCAACCCTCACCATGCTGGGATTCTCCAGCTCAGTGAAGAAGAATCAAGGGGACACCCAAGTTCAAACCACAACTTCTGCTCAACAGCTTCACAATGCAAAGTCTTTCTGGGTGACCCATGAACTACAGGACAGAAAGAACGAACTTCAGGTACAGGTGAGCTTAAAGGCCAAGCCACTTGGCTCCAAGCATCACCAACAGCAGCACAGGGAAGGACAAAGCCCAGCAGCATTCCATTATCAGACACGCTGTGCCTGCCATCCCTGCATAGCCCCAGCTCTGAATGGTTTTTCAGACAGTCTGCACGACCTCATCTCAAATTTCTTGACAGGCTTCAAATAATGGCACCATATATGAATGGTAGCTCAAAGGTCAAGAGCACAGCCTCAAACATCATGAGGTCCTCTTGCTTCTCCAGCATCTTCCTTCATGGCTTCTGCCCTCAGCTTCTTGTAGCACATCCCTTCATGATGCTGCTGATGTGTTACTTTCAGGACAGATGCCCAACTCTCTTATCAGATCAGAAGAAGAAATTCACTTACTAAAGCTCCTATTATGTATTTTTATGTTCACCTAAGAGATAAGCCAGGGATATTTATCTCCCACCATACTGGGACTCTGTGATCCAACCCCCAAAAGTCTATAATAAGCAAGAGGATTAAAACGCAAGTTTTTACCCTCTGTTTAGTACCTGAAAGACAGCAGAGCACTCAGACACGGAGAAAGCACAGTGAGCCTGCTCTGGGAATAGCAAGCCAGAGGTGGTTCAGGGGACCAGCCTTCCCCAAGAAGAAAATTCACCCTTGACCAGACACTTGTCACGCAGCAATAACCAGATGGGTGACTGCATCCTAAAGATGCACTCAAGCATGACAGTAGAAGGTCTGGTTCCTGCTCACCTGGTCCAGGTCACCCTGGCCAGCCTGACAAAGCTACAGCTGCTGTATGTGCCTCCTGCTAACCCACTACAACAACCCCGTGAGTGAGCATTTGCCTTTTGCTCCAAACACAAGCTTCTGGCCAGCACACTGCCAGCCAGAGCTTCTTGCAGCTGCCCCTTCTATGAAGAGTTTTCTTCTGCATACAGATGGTTGGAAGGTGTTTCATGGAGCTGGGAGCTCAGCACCTCTGCTCAAGGCAGGAGAGACTCGGTAGCAATGAACAGCTCATTCAGAACAGGAGACAGCTGCTCAGCTTCCAAATATAGTGCTTCACTTCTGTCTAAGAACCACAGGTTTATGCTTGGATTTGATTAATTTCTCCTGCCCTCCCCTGCAAGGCACCGTATAATAACACTGAGTTTCAGAATAAAGCAATTTGTTCCCAACACCTTCCTTTGTCTTCCTCCCTTCAAGTCTTTCATCAGTGACTGTCAGCACATTGAGCAGTCAGGGCACGGAGCAGAGCAGCTCCAAATATGCTCAGTCCTCCCCATTACTGGGGCTACAGAAGGTATTACTGGGGAAGGAGGGATGATGGACAGGAAGGGGGAAAGCTTAAGCAGGAGGATAGTTTAAGTTTGACAAAAGTTAATTAAAATCTTCTGAAGTTTCCAGAGATGGCAACCTCAACACAAAGGCAACTCTGCAGCCAAGTTTACCAAGCAGAGACTTCTTCCTTTGCTGCTCCCTGAGCATGCACACACACCTTATTGGTGAAGCTTTACAAAACACAAACAGCAGCTGGCAGCCAGGCTGAGGCACCAAACCTCTGCTGCTGAAACATAAGAATCCACCCCACCAGGAGAGTTTCCCCTGTGGTACAAAGCAGAATCTCCATGAACACGAGCTGGAAACATCAGTGCCGCTGCACTTCTCCAAGCACAGCAATCATTTCCCCTTCTCTCCTGCCAGAAGGGCCTCAGGCTCCTCTCCATGCCCCATAAAGCCCCTGGCAGAGGGGAAGTCAGTTCAGTGCTGTACTCCAGCCTTCAGAGTGTGTCCCTTACACAACCACAGCCTTGATTTACCATCAACAGCTGTCAGGAGGCACCTGGGGAGACATAGGGAGTATTGCTTTCTGCTGTTTTCACTTCCACTTGTTCACTCACTGGCACTTAGTGTGCTTTCATTGCCGGGTCAGTGCTCTGCAGCCAGGCTGGCAAAAGAAACCGCTGCTGGGGGCTTTTTATCTTACAAACCTGCCCTGGAAATTGCTACGCTAAGTGCTTTCCATATCTCAACTCTTCACACACACACATACACGAGATAAATCCTGCTGTTTGATAGCAATCAATGCCTCAGAGCTTAAGACAGAACAAACAAGTCAGTTTAATTTAAGCCCAAGTGAAGGTCTCAGCTTTCTCTTCCCCGATCTCATGCAGCAGGCACTTACCCAGAGATGAGGCAGGCAGGTGAACCCCACAGGTGAGCCACCAAAAATCCATCGCAGGGATATGGAAGAGAAAGGAGAAGAGACTCTGGTTAATAATCAGCTGCAGCCGAACATGAAAGCCCCCACAAACCCCCTTGCTCACACTGGAGTCCTACCTGAGCGCCGCAAACGGAGCTCACCCGAGCCAGCTGCGGCGCTGACCCTTCCCAGCAGTGCCGGCGAAACCAGACGGTCGTGCTGAGCCACTTCTTAGAAGTGTAAACACCAAGCAGGGAAGGGGGGGAAAAGAAGCCAACGAGCCTTAGCCTGGCAGCACCGGACGCTGATAACAGGCCGAGCGGTGACGCAGGCTCCCGTGACCGCCAGCCCGCACGGCCCCCGGAGCCCCGGCGAGAGCGGCGAGCAGGCTGCTCCCCTCCGCTCCTGTGCCGGTCCAGCTCCTCCAGCCTTACATAACTTCGGCAAACTTCGGGAGGGGATGGCCACAGCCCAGTGCCTCCGGCCCCAGCTCCGCAGGGCTCCAACTGAGCCCTCTAGTGGGCTCGAAAACCTCAACGAAACACCCAGAGACTTAATTTAATTATCACTCCGCCAGAGGCCTCTAAACCCTAATCCTCTCAACAAAAGGATCATTAACTAAATGAAGAGATTCAAGAGAGCAGCGGTGCCCCCAGCCGCAGCCAGGCCAGCTGCGAGACCCGGCAGCCACACACCGGGGCCTGAAATCCAGCCAAATCCTTGCCCCATGGCACAGCCCCACTGAGGCTTCTAGGATCTGCTCCCCACAAGGAGCACTCTGAGCATGCAGGAGAATCAGAGGCCGAGGAAGGCCTTAAGATCATCGAGTCCAACCAGAACCTAACGTTTCCCTGTACGCAACTCTTAGACCATGTCCTTAACTTCTCACCCAAACACCTCTGGAATGCCTCCAGGGATGATGACTCCACCACTTCCTTGGACAGTCTGTATGCTTTTGGTGAAGAAGTTTTTCCTAACACCCAATGTGAACGTCCCCGGTGCAATTTGAGTCAATTTCCTCTCATCCTATCACAGGTTACCCGGGAGCAGAGCCCAACCCTGGCTCCAGCCTCCTCTCAGGGAGATGTAGAGATCAGTGAGGTCTCCCCTCAGCCTCCTCTTCTCCAAGCTGAACAACCCCAGGTCCCTCAGCTCCAACATGATGCTACTGCACTGAGCACAGGACCACACACCTCTTTTGCAGCCATCCTGCCACATCACAAAGATGGGAACCAGCCCAAGGGCACCCTTTGGGATGCACCACGCAACTGCTGAGCAAGGAGAGGATTTAGCTGGTTGGTTTTAAGTGTTATTAACCACTGATGTAAAGAGCCTAGCAAGCAGGTGAAGGAGAGCTCTTCTTGTGAGAGGCAGCTTCAGTCCTTCAGCTAAGGGCTGGTAAAAACATCTCCATGTCACCTAGCCCTGCTGGCATGAATATCTGGAAGGGGTTTCCTCACTTAGGAGATTAGGGTGTAGGGTGGCAGACAAATTTACAACACATGGGGTGCAGTCATAGAATGGTAAGGTTGGAAGGGACCTCAAGGATCATCTATTTCCAACCCCCTGCCATAGGCAGGGACACCTCCCACTAGTACAGGTTACTCAAGGCCTCAAAGTCAGTGGCCTTAGTCAGTGAAAAGCCTTCCCAGACCATACTTTTCACCCCAGTGAGACAGGGATGGAGATTTGGGATTGTTTTTTGTGAGAGACTCTTTTCTTGAGAAATCACCTCCAGCTTTTGAGCCAGACAGGAGAATCCAGAGACTACTCATTAGTATGGTGAACAGGAGCAGAGGAGAGCTTAATTACAGGGCAGGGACCATTCCCTCTGGGTCGGGGTGTCAGCAGCAGGCTCGGCAGGGCCCCTGTGGGATGGGTGTTCCTCGGCAGAGCCTTCAGCAGGTGCTGCCTGAGCCTGTGCCACGTGCGGAGCCTGTGGTCAGCAGGATCCTGGCTAGGGATGTGTGAGGAGTTGCAGAGCCTCAGGCTCACAAAGGTGAGAACCCAAACCTTGTAAGACTTCAAGGTGTAGCCTGCAGAAAAGCTGCTCCTCTCTGCCAGTAGCAGCCTGCACATCTCTCTGGAGATGCTACTGCAGCCCTTCTGTAGGTGCTGGCCACTCTGGCTTGAGTGCTGTATATGAGCACCTCAGTCCCATCAGCAGTTTCTGAAGTTCAAATTCAAGCTCCAGCCATGGCTTTTAGGAGGACAGACACTGTAGGAACTACTGGTGGGGCAGGCTCATATCCTGGAGGCTGCCACAACCTGGAGCAGGGCTTCTTGTGTGCTTCAGCACCCTACCTCACCTCAGACCAACACAACCTTCTTTGCAGGGACCTCAGCCCTCCAAAGTACCAGCCAAGCCCAGCACAGACAGGCTTGTGTTTGGCTGCTGGAAAGCAGTTAGAGGTCACCATTTTCACTAAGCGCCTTTTGGCCCTGCTCTCTCTCTGCAGCATTATGGGATGTGCCTTCAAGACAAGGCAGATGCTGTCAAGGCCTCCTTACCTGAAGATGCAGGAACAGCTGTTCCCAGAACTAACAAGGCTGCCCTGCTCTGACCCGGGGCAGTTTTCAGCAGGCACAGAATAAAGTCCTCTCCATGTTCACCTCCTGGAATAAATCCCACGAGCTCCTGTTTCCCCAGGCCAGGCAAGAACACAGATGGTCATGGAGATTAAAACATGCAGAGAATTAACCACCCCATGCAAATGAGCTTCTTCATCCAGCCCAGGGCTGCCAGGCGGCTTGAGGTGCAGCACTCGGATGCGATCATTACGGTTTGCTGAGCTCAGATAACAGCCTCCTATTGACCAGAACAGTTTGAAGGCAGCTCATAGTGGAGGCAAGACACAAGCTGCAAGAGCCAGGCAGCTGCTGGAACTACATCTGCCTCCTGCTACAGCTGGAGAAGGTAAAACAGCAGCACCAGGGAACAGCCTGGCCCGCAGCACAGACCAGTTCTGCACGTGGATATCTTCTGTATTACCAGCACCAGGCAGTTCAGACAGACTAAGCAGAGCTGCAGCCTCAGCATGAGCCATCTGCATGCTGCTTGGGATGCTGCCCCAAAAGCCCTGACTACTGCTCATGAGGGAAATGCCCACCAGCCCCTGCTGCCTTTCCAGAAGGCTGAAGCCTTGGCACCTGGCTGGAGCACAGGATCAGGTCGGATCAGATGATCCTTGGGGATCCCTTCCAACATAGCATTCCATGATTCTGTGTGACCTGTCAGCACACTGGGACAGATCTGACCACCACACAGGGCCAAGCAACCATCCCAAGTAGGGCAGGGCTTTCTCCAGGCTGCACTTCAACCCCACAAGCACATCAGCATCACCAGTGACAGGTTTAACTCTTATTCTATTTTCACTCAAAACCTGGGAAAAAAAATTCCAAAAGGAGCTGACTTCTGCTCAGCCCCAGCCCAGCTGCCAGTGGGTATTTTTGAGGGATACACCCCAAGCTCAGTGATGACACAGGTACCTGTGTTTGCTATTAAAAACCTCCACTCTGCACCCCAGAAAATCCCCAAGCAGAGCTGACCCCATCTGCCAGCCTGCAGGGAGGCTCCTCCCAGCCACAGACTGCTCAAGGCCAACCCCAGCCATAACAGGAGAGATTCAACCTCCACGTCTGACACTGGCACATCCAGCACAACATCAACAGAGTCACATTACAGCCCAACGTGGCTCAGCATCTGTCCTCCACTGCTCCCACGCCCTGCATTTTAGCTCACACAGATGGAAGGAGGCTGAGGGGAGACCTCACTGCTCTACAACTCCCTGAAAGGAGGCTGCAGTCAGATGGGGTTGGTCTCTTCTCCTTAGTATCAGGTGATAGAATGAGAGAAAATGACCAGAAATAGTGCCAGGGGAGGTTTAGGTTGGACATTAGGAAAAATCTCTTTGCTGCAAGAGTGGTCTGGGATTGGAAGAGGCTGCTCAGGGAGGTGGTGGAGTTCCCATCCCTGGAGGTGCTCAAAAAATGTGTGGACATGGCAGCTGGGGACATGGTTTAGTGGCCATAGTGGTGCTGGGTTGATGGTTGGACTCAGTGATCTTAAAAGGCTTTTCCAACTCAAACAGTCCTGTGATTCTGTGACTCGGTGCTGTTCTGTCTGACAGATCCTCAGCACATAGAGAGTTCTGAGGTCCACACCTCCAAGGGGTTTGGAGAGTGGATACAGAAATAAAAGGCCTTAACAACTTGTGCAGTTAAACTACTGCCACAATCAAGGGACAGCAACCACGCACAAGGATCAGCTCATGGAGGTCGCATAGAGAACAGAATCACAGAATTGTTCTGGTTGGAAAAGACCTTTAAGATTACCAAATCCAACCATTAACCCAGCAGGTCACCACTAAACTATGCTCCTCAGCACTACATCTGCACAGCTTTAAATCTCTCCACAGATGGGAACTCCACCACTACCCTGGGCAGCCTGGTTCACAGCTTGACAGCCCTTCTAGGGAAGAAATTGTTCCTAATAACCATCCCAGACTTCCCTGGTGGACCTCCAGGCTATTTCCTCTGGTCCTATCACTTGGCTGAAGAGACCAATCCCCACCTGGATCCAACCTCCTTTCAGGGACTTGTAGAGAGCCAGAAGGTCTCCTGTCAGCCTCCCTTTTCTCCAGCCTGAACAACCTCAGTCCCCTCAGCTGCTCCTCACCAGCCCTGTTCTCTAGACCCTTCCCCAGCTTTCTTGCTCTTGTCTGGACCTGCTCCAGCCTCTCAATGTTCTTCTCAGAGTGAGGGGCCCAAAACTGACCCTAGGATTTGAGGCATGGCCTCAGCAGTGCTCACCCTTTCTTGGTACTGCTGGTCACACTATTGCTTATCCAGGCCAGGTTGCTGCTGGCCTTCTTGGCCACCTGGGCACATACTGGCTTATTTCCAGCTGGTTATCAACCTTTTCCACCAGGCACTTTCTAGCCACTCTGCCCCAAGCCTGACACATTGCAGGGGATTGTTTTGACCCATGTGCTGGACCCAGAACTTGGCCCTGACTACAGTGATGCTTCCAAGGTATTGGTCCATCCCAGCTCCCAGCCATGCCAAGCAGCATTCAGCACCCAATATCAGGTTTTCCAGGCTGTAAGCAAGCTCAGAGCTTCCCAGCATCTTGCACCCCACCATTGCAACATGCTGGCTTGTTTGCAACACCCACAAGGTTGCTTTAACTCCGCTGCAGTTGGAGGCTGGCACTCTGAAGACTCCCAGCACACATCGAGCCTCACACCCCCTTGCTCAAAGCCAGCTCAGGTCAACCATGCCCAGATGTAATTACCTACATGAAAGGAGCTGGAAGCTGCCTCTAATAATAGGATGTATTTGTGCTGCCAGGACAGGATTCCTCCTCCTCTTTTGCTGCCTCCCAGGGTGCCAAAACTTGCCTCACATTAAGTGTACCAGCAAGAACTTAACCCCATTCCCTGCTTCCAAACATATTTTCCACCAGGAGTGGTGGAAAAGACAGGTTTCTCAGGAGTAGGAGTGAGGAACATTTTAACAGGGTTTAATTGAGTAGAGCAGAGGGCATCAGTGGCTTTGGTTGCAATGGCAAAAGGCTTTGGGGTGAGCAAATGGAGGAGCATAGGCAAGCCTGACACCCCAAAATGCTTCCCTGGAGCAGGTAAGCCACTGTTGTTGAGCCCTCAGGCTGGTGTGGGGCTGGGGAGGTTCCTGACAGCCTCAGCAAGCACTCTCCTGGTTGCCTCCGAGTGGCCAAGCTGCAGGAAGCAGACACAGTCACCTCCACTGAATCCCAGCATGCTGAGGGTTGGAAGGGACTCTGGAGAACATCCAGTCCAACCCCACTGCTAAGGCAGGGGCACCCACAGCAGCTTTCCCAGGATCACAATGGCGAGGTGGGGCTGGAAGCTCTCCAGAGGAGGAGGAGACTTCACAACCTCTCTGGGCAGCCTGCTCCAGGGCTCCAGCAGCCTCACACAGGTTTTCCCTCATGTTTAAGTGAAAACCAAGAGGCAAAGCAAAAGACACCCAAGTTCCAGCCTGTCCTCCTAAAATCCATGAGCCAAAGGCAGCTTCAGAGCCTCCCCACAGCAGCAGGGTCCAGCTCACAGCAGGCTCAGACAACACAAAGCCATTCTGACCCAGTGCTGTGCCCTGGAGCAGACAGATGCTGTGACAGAAGCCCAGCTGGTGTTGGGGTGAGTACAGCCCAGGGCACCCCAGGTTTGCACTTCTGATAGCTCAGGATTTTCTCAGGAGGAGGCTAGAGACAAACCATGTTAATTTGATAGATGAAGAGCCCTTCACAGCCCTACAAAGCTGCGAGCAGCTGCTTTAAACCTCTTGTGAACCACAAAAGATAGTTTGGTCTAAGGAGCAGACATGGATTAGAGGCCACAAACACCCTTTTCTTTGCTCTGTGCTAAGTGCATTTTCCTCCATCGTGGTCCCAAAACAAAACCCAGCCCATCAGATCAAACCAGGAAATTCAGCAAACTTTGAGCACCAACAATAGCAGGAGGATTTTCCAGACCTTCCAGCTTGTTTTGCAAGTCCCAGATTATGTAAAGCTCTGCTCTGCCATTGTCAGGGAAGCCGCTGTGTTGCCACTCAGTGAGGGAGCCAGCTGGCACCATTCTGCTCTCCTGGAGGGGCTGTAGCCAGCCAGGGTAGCAGGGTCTTGTGCAACACTACAGGCTCCTTCTCAGGCACCTTCTGCTGTGGCCATCACCTAGCAGAAGCAGTTGCTTTTCACAACATCATAGAACTGGATCAGCCCTCCAAGATCATCCAGTCCAACCATCAACCAACCACCGCTATGGCCATTAAACCATGTCCCCAAGTGCCATGTCCACACCTCCAGGGACAGAGACTCCACCACCTCCCTGGGCAGCCTCTACCAATGCCTGACCACTCCACCAAGAAAGAAATTTTCCCTAATCTCTCACCTAAATCTCTCCTGGTGCACTTTGTGGTCATTTGCTTTCATCCTACCACTTGTTACTAGAGAGAAGAGACCAACACCCACTTTACTGCAACCACCTCTCTGGGAGCTGTGGTACACCTAATTGTTATGTGATTAATCATCTTCCCAGGGTCTGGGTGTGTTTTCCAAACCCTCGCCCTGCCCAGTATGAAACCATCTGCCCTTGCAGAGTCTTTGTGTCTACAGGGTGGCTTTGGTATGCCCAGTGGTGAAGGATCTCTTCTATCCCTGAACTAATCCTTGGATTTTCTGCCAGCTGCGATATGCTGGAGGGGCAAAGCAGTTATCACTGCACACACATCCAGGAACACAACGTGAGAGCCTGAGCTCACCCCATACCCCAGCTGGAAAAGCCTGAAGGCAGGTGGGATAGGAGCCAGCATCCCTGGGGCCCTGCTCTGAGCATGATCCCTGTCCCCTGGCAGTGGCCTCGCACACAGCCCTGGTGCATTTGCCTGAGAGCTAATGAAGCGAGGAGCTCTATTGTGGGGCTGGCAGGCGAGCAGATGTGCCCCCTGAACCCAGCCGCTGCTGGGGGGGAACCCACTGCTGTCTCCGGGGTGAATCAGCAGGAAAAGCTCAGGCCGGGATGCTCAGCCCTTCCAGTTCAAGTCCCTGCTGCTCTGTCAGAGCCAGGGAAGGAGAAATCCCTGTCCATCAGCAGCCTCTAGTGGGGAGACGCACAAAGACCACTTCGGATAAACCCTACCAGCCCTGGGACATGCCACTCAGAAGCCCACCCTGACTGTCCCCACAAGCTCACCTGGGACATCCCAACACGGCCCAGCAAAGAGACCCTTACAGACACTAACCAAACCCCACAGCCTTGGTGGAGCGTGGGCTTGGCCGTGTTGGGTTAACAGTTGGACTCAATGATCTTAAAAGTCTTTTCCATTCCAAACAGTTTTATGATCCAGCATGTGAAGCTGCTCAGAAGGGTAATCCCCAGCACCAGCCATGGTCCCACAGGGCTGGTCCTGGGCTAAGCATAGAGTAGAACCTCCCAACAAAGCCTGACCCAGAGCCTTGTACAAATCACTAAGAGAAAAAAAAAAAAATACACAAAAGAGACAATCAAAATATCCAAATCCTTTCTGGGCTGCTCACCAAGAGCTCTCCAAGCTGGTGGTGGGTAAGTCCCTGTCACCTGAACCACACCTCAGCCAGCTGCCACATCTCCACCCCACAGCATGGGAAAGAGCCAGTGCTGACCCCAGACCTCTGGACACCGCAAGTCTTGAGCCTCCTCCTGCAGCTGGGAACTGACACAGAGGCAAAACCAGCGCTGGACAGAGAGGGAGGAGATCTGCCCTGTTGGGCAGGGACCATCTGCTGCCTGCTGTCCTCTGGTGCCCATGGAGCTCAGCAAAAGCTCTGTTACATACATCTGTGACGTATCTTCAGTCCCCTGCTCAGAAAACCACTGCCATTATTTTAACCTCCGAGTGATATTCACCCCTCGGCAGCTCTGAAAGGATCTTTCCAGCCTCGGGCAGGGGGAACACGGTAAGCAGAGATGCAGCTGCCAGCGATTCCGGAGGCTGCCAGGAGGAGAGCAGCTCCACCGACGATGAGCAGGCACTTTCTCTCCTCGGCAGGGATTCAAATCCTCCAGAGGAGGCCTGAAGTTTCTCTGAGCATGAGGCAAAGCCAAGTGAAGGGACAGGGAAAGCCACCACCACCCACAGAATGGCTCAAGCCTAAGCACAGGGAAGCACTGAATGCACAGAGGGACTTCTGCCGCTGACTCGCCACTGCCAGCACACTACACAGCAGCATGTGCCCCACTTTGGGCAAGAAACAAGAGGCACTGCCAGTGCCATGACAACCTTGGGGAGACCCATGTCTGCATACACACTGGCACTCAAGGAGAGCCACACACCTGAAAGGGGACAGACTGCTCCACAAGTTTTCACTGCCTCCTTTCAGGGACAGGCCTGGTTGAAATGTGTCACTCAGAGACACATTTGGCCACAAGCAGGGCAACAGCTGCAGAGGCAGAAAGGGGAACCTCAGCACCTGAAGCTCTGGCACGGGTGCAAGTTACTCCCACACCTAACCAGGTGACTCCAGCAAGCTGAGGACATGGAGGAGAGGGAGCACGCTGCCACCAGCAGCCCTAACCCCAGCTATCCTGGAGTCATGCCCAAACCTTCAGTAAAGGCTTTGAAAGGGAGCAGTGGAGGGTTGGGGTGAACCTAACTTGCTGCTATGCCCCAAGGCAGCTCCACCCCTACAGGAGCAAAGAATTATCACATCCTCAGCTTTCCCCATCCACCTGCTCCCACTGCTAGGCCCACTGCAGAGCATGTGTGACAGTGCCAAGGGCTGGCTGGTGCACCCCACACAGAACCTGATCTCTGTGCACCTTTGTCCAGTCTAACCTGGCACAGGGCACATGTTGCCTGACATCAGCCCCTGCCCAACACCCACCCGTGCTGGCAGGGTTGTCCCACAGCTGTGGCAGTGACCCTGCTGCAGCAGCTGCCAACGCTGCCCAAAACCAGGTTTCAGCCCCACATCCTCACTGTGATCCTCCAGAGAGGACAGGCCACCCCAAGCCCGTCACCTGAACCACACCTCAGACAGCTCCCACAAGTGCTACCACAAGCAGCACAGCAAATGTTGATTTTTCCCACGCGGGAGCCCCAGCGTAAGTCAATCCTAGGGCAAGGAGGCGGCTGCCGGCAGTGCCCAGCCAAGGCACGCCCCCCATTGCAACACAGCCCTAAAGATAGCCTCTGTCCCGGCGACTCCGGCCAGCAGCTCAGACCCCGACCCACCAGAAGTGGGGAAGGCAGAAGCCCTCAGCAGAGCCCACAGCACAAGAAGGTTCACCAAGCCCTGATCGCGCTACAGCTTCAGGAGTGCGAAACTCATCCCAACGCAGGCTCCTCTGGTTGCAACATCAGCACAAAGTAGCCCCCGACTGCAAGAGGACGTGGCCAGGCGACCCTCGACTGCCGCAGCTGCGCAGAAAGGCCGATGGCGAGGTTCGAGCTCTGCCCGGGCAAGCGCGGCATCGATCCGCATCAGGGCAGCTATCGACGGCAGGAGGAGGCCATCGGATTTGAGAACTGTCTCGGCGGGCGCATATAGTGTCTTGAAGATGCTACAGTGGGGCCGCCCCAAAGCCCCGGGGCTCAGGTGCAACCCCACAAGCACCAAACACCATCAGGAAAGCAGAGCCGGACTCAGATGCCAAGACATGAGCTGCCGTAACCACGGGGCGCAGGGGGGGACCTGATTCACCAGGGCTGCACCAGGAGGCACAATGCTATGGGGGGAAAACAGCCCAGTCCCGGGGCTGAACATCCTGAGGGGCAGAGACCCTGCAACCCATCTACTTCTAGAGCCTGAGTCCACTGTGGGTCCCCACCACGACCCCACAAAAAAGCACCACCGCCCTGCACACCCAATGTCCTCCCCACAGCCACACTCACGGTCCCTGCTACAGCCCCATTGCAGCCCATTCCCCTAACACTCACCCTGCACCCAGTCTGATCCTACTGGTCACCCCACCCTCCCCTGCAGAGCATCCCACAGTGTGCCACACTCTTCATGACCCCACTGAAGCTCTGTCGTCCCCCCCCAGGCAGCAGACACCCCCATTTCCCTCACAATGCCCCTGCCCCACACCTCATTCACTGTGGGTCCCCCACACCCAGTCTGAACCCCTACCCAGTATTCTAACACATGTGAGATCTATCATGACCTCTATGAGTGCCCTCAATCCAAGTCACTCCACACCCAGTCTGACCACACTGTGGCTTCCCCACCCCACAGCACTTCATGTTTCCTCATAAACCCCTGGCTCCATTACCAGCCTGACCCCTCATATGCTTCCAGAGCACCCCGAATCGCCCTGCAACCTCTCATCCCCAAAACAGCCTGACTCACCACGGACACCTCCATGGAGACTCTAAGATTCCCACTCCATAACCTGCCTGACCACCTCAAATCCTCCTATAACTCCCCGCCCTATAAGCAGCCTGACCCCACCATGACCCCTCTGAGCACCACAGGTCCCTCTATAACCCCACTTAACTCCACCACGGGCCTAACCCCTCGGGGGGCGCCCCCAGGCCCCGCTGCGCCCCCCCTGCAACCTCCGACACAACCCCCACCGCCGCCCCCAACTCACCCCTTCAGGGGCCGCTCGACTCCGCACCGCGCTGCCTCCACCTGCACTGCAGGCCCCGCCCCCACTGACGTAAGCACGCGCACCGCCCCCTTCGCGACAGTTCCCGCCGTCTATTGGCTGCCGCCGCCGCCCGGCAAGCGGCACGGCAAGGGGCGGGGCCAGAGGCAGAGCGGCTCTGCAGTGGGCGGGGCCAACAGGGGGCGGTGTGTCGGGGGGCGGGGCCGATAGGTCACGCCTCTCCTTAGGCCCCGCCCCACATCCTGTGACGCCACCGACCCAAATAAGGAGAAAATCCTAATGGAGAAGCCTCCTGGGCGGGTGGCAGCCCCTGAGCCTAGCAGCAACCTCGGCTGTCCTGGGGCTGCCCCGACCCCGAGTGCCCCCCTCCCCCAAAACCTGCAGGCTCGGGGCTTGTGGAGATTTTATCTGCTGGGTGGCACCAGTGCCATCTGCCTGTGCCGGAGGGGATGGAGGAGGCTGGGGAGCCCCATAGTGTCCCAGGGGCCAGGGACTGGGAAGACTGGGGACTGCAATCTTGCCCAAGTGGGATGGAGGAGATGGGGAACCCCACCCTGCCCAGGGGACTGACACAGCACCACCCTGTCCTGGGGGGGCTGAAGGAGCCCGGGAAGCCCCATCCTGCCTTTGAGAGGTTGCAGCATGGCTGAGGCTGATAAGGAGCAAAGGGAGGGCCAGATCCACACACACCCCAAAAGCTCAGCCTTATCTCAGGGACACACCTGGGCAATCGGTGCTGTGCAGGAGGTGGTTGTGGGTGATAATGGAGGGACTGGGATGGCCACCAAGGCAGCACCAAGAAGGAGTCTGGTCCCTTGCCAGGAACGAGGATGTCACAGTCCTCCCTCTAGCCTGTCCATGATGGTGCTCCGGTGGTCACGGTGGTGATCCAGTGGTGACACTGGGTACCCCAGGCTGGGCTGCTGGAGGTGGATGCTGCCCTGGGGCCATGCTGGACAGCTGCGTGTGCCCAGCACCCATTCACTCTCCCAAGCCTCACAGCCCACAGTACTCTGCCTTGGGGACAGCGTGTTCCCTGGGGAGGTGCCTGGTGCCACCTAATGGCCACCACCCTGGGACATTAGCAAGGCTCATGTGCCCCTCTGCTGCCATCCCCAGGGCCTGCTCCGAGCACTGGGCAGCGCTGGTCCTCCCAGCACCAGTTAAAGACCCTGCCCGTGTCCAGAGAGCAACAGGACAGATCCTGCTCCAGGCTCAGAACCTCAGTAATTGTGTCCAACCATCAAATGCCTCTCTCCAGGGAACCCCCAGTCTTGCCCATGTGAGGAGGAAGAGCCTCTCACCCTCACCATGATGCCAGGCAGGAGGAGAGGAGGGAGCCCCTGGTTAATGTGATGAAAGGGGGATGAATCTGTAAGCTGTTAAGCCACGGCAAAGCCCCTTGCGTTCTGGCCCTGTTATCACCAACTTCTGCTCACATCTGCTCTCAAGGTTATTTTTAACCAGGAATTAAGGGCTTCTGGGACCTTCAGCAGAAGAGAAAGGATGTTTTGCTTGTCCTCACCAAAGCAGAAGCCAAAGTTTTTGGCCTGCAAAGGTACCCATCAGACACAAACACCACTTCTGCTGCTGTTTGGAGAGGGTACAGGACTCCTCAGAGATCCCTCTTCCCTCCACACCCAGCTGTCAGCTTTGAAAAGGGTCTCATCACTGGTCCCAGCAGCCTAGTGGCACTGGGAAAAGGCTGGAGAGGAAACCAGGCAGGTGCCTTGAATGGAGGGATGCTGCCAGGGCTATAAAAAATAAAAGCAATTTATTAGCATTGGGTAAAGTGCAGCCTTAGCCTGGAGTAACATCCAGAAACTGAGTTAAAGGGAGGAGAAAAGCTCAGAGCAGACATGGAGGGCAAGGGGAGGTACAACCCCAGCAAGGCTGTGACAAAAGAACACAGGAACTCTTCAAATGCCTTGACCAAAACCAGCAACATCATCAGATAAATTATTTACATTTCAAATTGATTACAGGAAGCTGAAGGCTCAGAGGCTTCTGCAGGCTGAGAGAGCAAAATGAGAAGGACCAAGATGAGACATGCCCTGAGCTGGCATCTCAGCAGAGTTGGGGGCTGCAGGACAGGGTTTGGTAATGACTGGGATCATGCTCCAGCAGCAAGTTCTGCTTTGGGGTGGGACATGTGATGGGGTGAAACCCCTGTTCCTACCTGACTGAGACAGGAATTCATCCCAATTCCAAGAAGTGAAAGGCAGGAAAGGTTTACCATTACTGGGAGGTATCTTTTTTTAAAAAATCAACAGAGTCTGAACACAGATGGCAAGATTTCAGAGGCACCATGGACCTGCTGAGATAGCCTCTCCTGGAGCTACAGGCTGGCAATCACCATGTCCTTAATGGCAGAAACTGCATAGGCCTGGCAAGAAGGGAACCCTACCACTGGAGAGCCAGCTCCACACAGCTCTCCATGTCCCTGCCCCAGTAGCTGCAGCAGGGACCCGCTTCATTTATAAACACCAGTGGTTTTCTCACCCAGACCTTGACCTCCCCAAGGACACCCAAGCTGAACTGTGACCCTCCAACTTCTGACCTACCAGCAAAGACTCTGGAGCAAAATTGTAGCTGCAGCTCAATTTTGTATGTGTGATAGGGAGAACTCCAGCCCCTCTCCCACCCTGGGAGCCATTCCTGAAAGAGGTTAAGGAAAGGGACAATAGGACAGAGTCATCCCAGCACTAAAAGCTTCCATAAGCAGCACCCATGTGGGATGGGTTTCAGCCTGGTTCATGCCCACTGCACACTGGAAGAGCTCTTCAGGTCTGGGACATCACTGCAGGCGAAGCTACTGGGCCAGATCCCTTTTGCTATGAAGAAACCCCTTCCTAGGCTCAGATCATCAGGAGGAAGCCCTGAGCCATGCTCTGCCTCCTGCAGTGCACCACACAACTTGCTGTTTCCTTCTCCTAGCTGTCTCCTTTGCTGACACTCAAGAGTAAAAGGAATTTAATGAGGAAAGACACCCCCCTCTGGAGCTACCCAGAGAAGGGGGTCACCCAGCAGATGACCAAGCATCTCTAGGAGCTGCTGACAGGAAAGCATGTGGGATGCTGAGGGGTGGGCATGAGGATGGGGCAAAGCATTTGCCAGCCTGTTGGTTCCAATCAGCTAAAAGCAATGGAAAAGCTCTGGAGGAGCTGTGCGTGTGGCCAGGACCCAAGAAGCTCCTCACTGAGAAGCTCTGCAGCGAGGCACAGCAGAGCCCCACTCTGATGGGAAGCAGCTGCAGAGCTTGGCCTTAGCTCAGGCCTCCTGGGCTTCCCCCACTCCATGCTCTGGGTTTGTCATGGGGTTTAGTGGCCAGTGGCCACGGGAAGTCACAAACACTGTGCTCTCAGATGAAGCCTGGCGCCTTTGGTCCACTCTCCCATCTGGTCAGTGGAAACAGGGATCAAGTTTGCAGCTCAAGCCTGTCTGTGGTTCCTTCACTGATCTTTGCAGCATCATCAGTGAACGTCAGGAGCCTGGAGTAAATGGAGCTGCTCCCCCACACACCTCAGAAGGCCACTGGGACTGCTGGTGAGGAATGGTGCTGTTCTGAAGAGCACAGCCCCTCACAGAGGGGGAAGAGGCTGCATTGTCCTGGGACACAGCCACAGTAGCACTGCAGAGCCCTCTTGACACCTTGGCCTGCGGATCCAGCACGGAGAGGGCTACGGCCGCTCGGTCTTGACGTGGTCTCCAACCATCCTCCTGTGATGCGTGGCCAGGAAGATGTCATTGTCTCGGGGACAGTCGGAGTGGCAGGAGCACATCTTGATGAACATCATCTTGCGCTGGAAGAAGTCCCCCTCAGGGCAGTGGAACTCCACTTCCACAGTGCTGGTGACATAGGGGACGCAGCAGCGGCCGTCGGTGCAGCTGCCGCAGAACTTGGGCCGGTAGGAACGGGAACTGCTGCAGCCCGAGAGCTCGAAGCGGACGCTCTGGCGTGGCCTCAGGGTCCGCACACACTTCTTCCCCTTCTAGGGAGAGAGCAGACAAGGAGATGGCAATCAGACAAAAGGTCCACCTAGGCCTGTGCTCTGCCTCCATCGCTGGGCAACAGTGATGAGCACACAAAGTGGAAGCACAGGACAAACCCTCATGGCTCACATTTGCCAAAGCCCCTGACTGGGTTGTTCCAGGTGTTCAGGGTGTTTTGTCCTCTCTCCCTGAGCCCAGTACCTTGGTTTTCTCCATGGAGAAGTCACAGGGCCGGATCATGCAGAGCTGAGTCTCCTTCTCCAGGCGGCACTGGGGGTTGTTGTTTGTCACTCTGGCAGAGATGCCCATGCCACAGCTCTTGGAGCAGGCACTCCACTCAGTGGTCTGCACCAAGCAGTTCTCCTGTAGGTTATTCAGCTCTGGCTTCTGTGCTGGATCCTCCCTGAAAACTGAGCCACACAGAAGCACAAGGCAAGGTTGCATAGAAGAGATGTGGACTTCTTGGAGTGGGGCCAGAGGAGATCACACCAGTGCTGGGAGGGCCAGAAGACCTCTGCTGTGAGGCCAGGTTGAGAGAGTTGGGCTTGTTCAGCCTGGAGAAGGGAAGGCTCCAGGGAGACCTTCCAGTGGCCTTTCAGTACTTAAATCAGAAAGCTGGGGACAGAATTTTGAGCAGGGTCTGTCGTAAAAGGACAAGGGGTGATAGTTCGAACCAAAAAAGAGATTCAGAGTGAAGAGAAAGGGGAAATGTTTGACACTGAGGATCTTGCGACCCTGTCACAGGTTGCCCAGAGAGGTGGGAGATGTCCTATCTGTGGCACCATTGCAAGTCAGGTTGTCTGGGGCTCTGAACAACCTGCTGTAATTGGAGATGTCCCTGCTGACTACAGGGGGTTGGACTGGAGTGCCTTAAAAGGTCCATTTCAACCAAAACCATTCTATGATTCAGACCTTACAACAAAGCATGGCAGCTCTGTGGCTGCTCCCAAATGGATGTGACTCCTGTGGACAGTAGCAAAGACCTGACCCACATCATGGGCTCCGAGCATCTCAGCACATCACAGTCTCACAGTATCACCAAGGTTGGAAGAGACCTCAAAGATCATCAAGTCCAACCCAGACCAGACCATGGCACCAAGTGCCACGTCCAAACCTGCCTTGAACACCTCCAGGGACGCTGACTCCACCACCTCCCTGGGCAGCCCATTCCAGCAGTCAATGACTCTCTCAGGCAACACCTTTCTCCTCCCCTCCAGCCTAGACTTCCCCTGGCACAGCTTGAGACTGTGCCCTGTTGTTCTGGTGCTGCTTGCCTGAGAGAAGAAGGTAACCTCCCTCTGGCTACAAGCACCCTTCAGGTAGTTGTAGACAGCAATAAGGTCCCCCCTGAGCCTCCTCTTCTCCAGGCTAAACAATCCCAGCTCCCTCAGCCTAGCCTCTCCTCGTAGGGCTTGTGCACATGGAGAACACAGGCAAGCACAGAGCCATTTCCCACCTTAGTTCAGTTCTACTGCAGTATCAGAAGATGTGGGAGATTCACTCCAGCACCACTAAGGCCTCCTCTTAATGCTCTTGACTGAGCCACATTCAGTCAAACTGAACACCTACTCACCACTGTGCTGGTTTGAGGCTAATTAGAATATTTTAATAGAGAAAATTACACTATAGGCTGTGAAAGGAAAACATCATGATGTCTACTTCACTCATAGGCTTGCTAAGAAATTGTTTGGGAACAATAACAAAAACATTAGACAAGTCACTGTCTGTCTCTCTCTGACTCTTGCTGGAGCAGGAGCTGCTGGGGTGATCTAGCAGTTTCTGGGCTCTAACTCCTCTGCTGATTAATCCTCACTAACTAGTTTGCTTCTAACCCCCCTGGTCGATCCTAATTTACCTTGCACGTAAGGCAAACCTTGGGGTAAGGTACAGGGGTGGGGAGAAGGTGGAAGGGTGGTTGGGAGCCCCTCCTGGGGTCTCTGATTTCTGGGAGGGGAGTTGTGTTGCTGTATTACCTTTTACTTGTGTATTTCTGTAAATATTCTGTCTATAGTGTATATATCTGCTGTACACTGTGCAGAGCTGTAAATAGAGCTTCAGCACTTAACTTCCAGCCGGCTGAGTTCTAGTCTGGGTCATTTTGAAAGTGTGGGGTGGGGCAGGGAACTCCCAAACCTTCACAACCACAGCGCACATAGTGAGCAGTCCCCAGTTCCAAACCAGCTGCGGCTCAGCGCTACAGGCCAAAGGCAGCTCACATCCAGCCTTGTCCCCCCAAAGAGCTGCCAGCCCCTGCTCACCTGCCATGGCCGTTTCCAAGCGGTTTTCTTCGCTGCCCTCCTCGCAGACCCACTCCTCGCAGCACTTCTCGCGGACCTTCACCCGCCGAGGGTTGGGGCACTCGGGGGACGGCAGCCGCAGGTCCTCAGAGCAGAGCGGGATGCAGCCGATGGCCCCGTCCATGCAGATGCACTGCAGCTTGCAGGTGGGCTGGAAGCTCTCCCCGTTGCGGTAGATCCTGCCCAGCAAGTCACAAGTGGCACCTTCATGAGCTGTGGGAAGGGAGGAGGAGAAGCTGAGGAGGTGGCAGGGGTCTGGCAGCATGGCCTCTGACTCAGGGCATCACAGGGCTCCTGGTCAGGGACAAGTGTCCATGTGCAAACTGTCCCCTGAGCTACCATTGCAGTGCAAGATGCAGCAGAAGTTGGCACAGTTATTATTTGTCTCCCTAGACCCAAGGTTATTCCTGACATTGAGGCTGACTCCAGCTGTCCAGCTCTGCCAGATCTCCCAAAGTTCTCTGGAAAAGTCTCTTCTCTCCCTGGAGAAAGAGGCTGGACAAAGGGAGGCTTTGTGTCACAGCCTGTCAACAGCCCTTCTGCAGTCAGAGATCATAGAATCACAGAATGGGAAGGTTGGAAGGGACCTCAAGGATCATCTAGTTCCAACCCCCTGCCATAGGCAGGGACACCTCCCACTAGCACAGGTCACTCAAGGCCTCATCCAACCTGGCCTTGAACACCTCCAGGGAGGGAGCAGCCACAACCTCCCTGGGCAACCTGTGCCAGTGTCTCACCACCCTCACTGCAAAGAACTTCCTCCTAACATCCAGTCTAAATCTCCCCTCTGCCAGTTCAAACCCATTGCCCCTTGTCCTGTCATTGCAGGACCTTGTAAATAATCCCTCCCCAGCCTTCCTGTAGGCCCCCTTCAGATACTGGAAGGCTACTATCAGGTCCCCTCGAAGCCTTCTCTTCTGCAGGCTGCAGAGCCCCAACTCTCTCAGCCTGTCCTCATAGGAGAGCTGCTCCAGCCCTCTGATCATCCTTGTGGCCCTCCTCTGGACCCGCTCCAACACTTCCATGTCCTTTCTGTGCTGCAGATCTTCCCTGCCAGCTCAGAGGGTACCCCAGTCAGTGGTGTTGTGCAAGATCCATTCCTCACACCACACATGAGCCATCAGCTTTGCTCCTCATCACTCCTGGAAGACCAAAAGGCAACATTCTTCTAAGCAGCAACTTAGATCAGTTAGTTCCCAACATATCTAATGGTACCTACAAAAGGAAAATAATGCTTTGGGTGTGTGACCTTTTTGGTTCTTCTGTGATAGATCAGATACACCAGCCACAACTGTTTCTAGTTCTCCCTGTTCTGATCTCCAGATCTCTCATCTCCAGCCCCCTACAAGTCTTTCACTCCCTCCTGATAAAAACTGTGAGAGAAAATAAAAAAGAAAAGGAAACCACACAAGAGCAATCTTCAATCCCTAACAGCTATGAGAGCCAAAACATTTCCAGTGGAAGGATTCCAGCAGAAAACTCTCATTTGAGGAAGAGTTCTGCAGGCACAGATCAATGTCAGGAATGTTTTCAGTGAGAAACAACCAACTGGATATCAAAGATCTCCTTTATGCTCTGACAATGGCTCAACCAAAATACTTGTTGGAAAGGATGTGTGGAGGGGAGCATTCAGCTCCAGTAGTTATTTTTGATACCATAAAGATCAAGATGAAGCATTTTGGAAGTTTGGAGGCAGGCAGAGAGTATTCAAAAGAACTCCTGGGAAGTTTTGAGAGGTTCTGAGGTTTGTTTGTTTTGTTGTTGTTGGTTGTTTTGTTTTTTTTTTTTGACCAAGTGTAATCTCCAACCTTTGAAATTCCCAAGCAGTTCACAGGGCAGCAACTGTGCTTTTGGACAGTTCTTGTCTCAGCAATCCTGACCTTTCAAAACCAAACTAATCCATGCAAACCTCTTCGGGAACTTACCAAAATGAAGGATTATTGGCTTCTTGTGGAGGCTTGCCAAGAAACTTGATCTATTTTCCCCTTAGTCCTGCTCACCTGTGGAACATTCTCCCAGGCAGAGAGTGTTTGAGCCAAGCAATGCATGAGAGCCTCTTTCCATCCCACCCAGTCCTTAAGGGGACACAAAGCCTCTGTGCTCCTGCTGCTTTGTTCCTAATAAGAGCTGGATCTCAACTTGCCTCTCTTTTCAGTGCCATTGGTATAAAAATACTTCTGTGCTCCCACTTGGAGCTTTCAAAATGCTCACTTTTTCCACCCAAGTGGATGCCATCTGCCCTCCCTCACACAACCACTCAGACTCATTTTCAGACCCTCTTGTGCTGGTTTTCAGCCCATCCCAATGAACTGCTCATGCTGTTCCTCAGCACCACTCCTCCCCATCCTGCTCAGGGCTTTGTTTTCCAATCTCAGTCATTCTGTCAAGCCTTTATTTACCTCATCACGACCTCACTGTTGACCAGACCCAATTCAAGCACTCAAACAGATCACACCAGCAGCATGAGTTGGCTCTTTCTTTGCCAGCTCTGCTTGGCATCACTGCCGCCTCCAGCCAAGGAGACTTTTGCCCTTTTCCAAAGGGAATATGGAAGAGCTCAAGAGAACTGCTTCAATCCTGCAGCTGTGCCAGCTTCCTGTACCCACCCAAGCCACCCCACCACCCTCATGCTCTCGTGCTCTAGAGTCACTATGGGATTGTCTCTGCTTTTCTGATATCCAAAGATCTCTGCAGGGAAGCTTGAACTGGGGAAACACTGAATCACAGAATGGTTTGGGTGGGAAGGGACCTTTAAAAGTCATTTCATTCAACCTCCTGCGGTGAGAAGGAACATCTGCAACTAGGGCAGGTTGCTCACAGCCCCAGACAACCTGGAATGGGTCCAGGGATGGGGCATCTCCCTCCTCTCTGGGCAACCTGGAGCAGGTTGGACTTAATGATCTTGAAGTTCTCTTCCAACCAAAACTATTCATAGAATGGTAAGGTTGGAAGGGACCTCAAGGATCAACCAGTTCCAAACCCCTGCCATAGGCAGGGACACCTCCCACTAGCACAGCTCACTCAAGGCCTCATCCAACCGGGCCTTAAACACCTCCAGGGAGGGAGCAGCCACAACCTCCCTCAGCAACCTGTGCCAGTGTCTCACCACCCTCACTGCAAACAACTTCCTCCTAACATCCAGTCTAAATCTCCCCTCTGCCAGCTCAAACCCATTCCCCTCGTCCTTTCAATCCAAGCCCTTGTCAATAGTCCCTTTCCAGCCTTCCTGGAACCCCCTTCAGACACTGGAAGGCTATTCCAAGGAAGCCTTCTCTTCTCCAGGTTGCAGAGCCACAACTCTCTCAGTATGTCCTCACAGCAGAGCTGCTGCAGCCCTCTCAGCATCTTTGTGGCCTCCTCTGGACCTGCTCCAACAGTTCCATGCCCTTCCTGTGCTGGGGGCTCCAGAACTGTACACAGTGCTGTGATTCTATTCTGTCACAGGATCAAAGAGAGCCCCAAACCTCAACTTGTGTCTTCAGAAACATCCTTCCCTGCAGGAGGAAGCAGGTTGTGTCTGTAGCAGTGAGGCTGTTGGCTCACAGGGCTGGCACAGCTCTCACACCATGTTGCTAGATGAAGCTCTAAAGCCTGCAGGCAATTCTGTTGATGCTGGGAGGGTTCTAGGAGGTCTGCAAGCAGAAGGAGCTATGAGAAAACCACAGAGCAGAACACAGAGCTCTCACCTAAGCAGATCCCACTGCCTCTGTGGATTTTGGAGAAGTCACAGTAGAGTCCCTTGTGATGGTCACAGGGTTTCTGCAGGGAGCAGAGCTCACCCAGCTGCCTGGCACACACCTTGCAGCAACCACAGGCATCTAACACATGGCTGGTGCCAGCAGGGCAGTGCAGAGGCTGGGATGGACACTGGCATGGATATGTGCAGGCCTGTGATTCTACCTGGAGGGCAAACAAACCATGGAAAAAATGCAAGTTAGCAGAGCAGGAAGATTAAACCACAGTTTGCTCCAAGCACAGACACTCCAGCAAGAGGAGAATCATAGAATGGGAAGGTTGGAAGGGACCTCAAAGATCAGCCAATTCCAACCTCCTGCCATAGGCAGGGACACCTCCCACTAGCACAGGTCATTCAAGGCCTCATCCAAGCTGGCCTTGAACACCTCCAGGGAGATTATGGAGCACAGAAGACCTCCAGGGAGGTTGTGGAGCACAGAATCACCCAACGTGATCTTTCGATCACGTTGGGTGATTCTGTGCTCCACAACCTCCCTGGGCAACCTGTGCCAGTGTCTCACCACCCTCAACCTGTGCCAGTGTCTCACCACTGAGAGGAAAGCACTGGACAGGGCAGATCCCTCACAGCTCCATGAACAGGTATCACCACCCAGTGAGAGGGGCTGCAGCAGCTGGGAAGAGCCTTGGGGCAAGTGGAAGGGGGGACATGGGGAGCAGAGCTCCAAGAGCAACTCTCAATGCTGCTCTGTTTGCACTTGCTACAGCCCCAGCTACAGCCCCAGCTTGTGAAACAGCTTACTTGGATGTTGCTTGTCACCAACAACAGCAGTAAAACCTCTCCAGCTGTTTTGACTGTTGCTCAAAGCAGCTCTGCCTCTGGCTCACGTGGGGGCAGAAGATGCCAACTGCTTTAGCCTTCTGTAACAATCAGCACAGTCTAGGACAGGAATCAGCCCCAATCTCAACTCACACATCCTCTGAGTTTCACCCTGATCAGCAGGAATCAGCATCACTCTGCCTGAAAACTCCCAGCACAAAGCCATTTGGAAGGAGCCTCTGCTGCCTGCAGCCAGCTGCTCCTCCACCAAACCCCTTGCTGGGAGCTGCTACGTTTCAGGGATCACTCTCTGCCTGCTGAAGTGCATTAAAAGATCCAAAAAAATACAGAAACCCTTTCCTACTGTTTTTGTTGTTGTTGTTGTTCCTGCTGTGGCTGCCAAAAGGAGACATTATTCAACCAGGGATGAGTGGGTGGGGGGATGTGAGATCATAAGAGGCAAAGCACTCCCAACATAGGGCCTATATTAAGATGCAGTCCATGCACTTAAGAAATATAATGACAAGAAGCATTTTCCAATGCAGTGTCAGCCACAGGCCATATAAAGAAACACTCCCAAAATAGCTCTCTACTGGAAAAGAAACCAAAACAGTCTCTTTCAGGGGGACAGAGAACTAAACCCAAGCAAATTTTCTTCCTCACCTCCATTAATCACTGTTGGAGCTGTTTATTTCCTTTAATAACTCACCCAAAGAAACCAGACCACCTTGGGTTTAGCTTCTGCTCAGTCAGCTTCACTTCCTCACTATGCTACAGCTGCTTTTCAGCACAACAACATCTGGATTTGGATCTTCAGTGTATTGGAGACCTGCAGGGTGACTGCACACCTGCCTACAATGAGTCTCTTTTACCCCCATCCATGAGTAGCTTAAAAAACCAAATCCATCCATATTCACTGAGCTCTTCAAGCCTTGGTGATGTTCCCATCAGTCAGTTCAGACATCTCTCCATCACCCCATCCTCATAGAATGGGAAGGTTGGAAGGGACCTCAAGGATCAACCAGTTCCAACCCCCTGCCATAGGCAGGGACACCTCCCACTAGCACAGGTCACTCAAAGCCTCCTCCAACCTGGCCTTGAACACCTCCAGGGAGGGAGCAGCCACAAACTCCTTGGGCAACCTGTGCCAGTGTCTCACCACCTTCACTGTAAAGAACTTCCTCCTGCCCCTGGGGTGTGCTGGGACTCCTGTTTGATTTGTTATTGAGCACAGGGCCAGCTTGTGCTATTTATAGCTCCTGCTCCTCTCACGGGCTCAGGAGATGAGCTGAAATCCTTTTTGGCTCATGCACACTCAACAGTGAGCAGTGAATAACAGGCTGGGGAGGGGAACACCTTGAGTTGAGAGCTGCTGGTAGAATTTCAGCACTGCACCCACTTCCTTGAGCCCTTAATTAGCTGTCACAGCAGTTTGAACGAGGTTAAAGGACAGGTTGAATTGCATTTGCACAGAGCACTCATTCCCCTGCAACCTCGGGAAGGAGTTGCTTCAATTCAGCATAGAACCTACCCAAACCATCCCAGAGAACTCCAAGGACTCACACTCTTTGCTCCAGACCCATAGGAAGGGCAAACATTCCCACCTAACATGTCAGCAACCTGGGCATGGAGGGATCTGACTTAGAGACTGTTTCATTTGCTTCCCTCTGCAGAAGGATCTGTCCCCAGCACTATGCTCCTGCATTCACCGAGTAGGATCCTAACTTCACATCCACAACAGCCTTGACCTCTTTCTGCTGGGGTTAGCAGTGGGAATTTAGAGAGCAGCAGAACAGAAGCAGTATTGGAGAGTGTGGCTATAGACAAGGTGCTAAAGCCTGGGATGTTGTCTGCTTTGCTGCCAGCTCTTCCATCAATCGCAAACACCATGCCCCAGGATCCCTGAGCAATGGCTAAGCCACAGCAACAGTGCAAACAAACTGACTTGGGGAATCCCTTGCCCCACTGATTCCCAGGTCCCATCTGCTCAGCTGGCAAGCTAGAACAAGCTTCCTCCCAACTGCCAGCACCAAACCCAGTTACCTGGAGGGGAAAAAAAGGTGAGGATGTTCTTCCTGCTTCACATTCAGACAAAATCTCTTCCCTACACCCTTGGCAAGGACATGAGCTCACAGCATTGCTGCAGTTCCAGGGCATCATCAGGGCTTCTCATTCCTGACCAGTGAATGTCCACACAAGCCCAAGGCACCAGTCAAGAGGGCCAAACCAAAGAGGGTATTTGAAATGTTTTTGGGCTCATGGCTGCATTCAAAGGGCTGGGAAAGGTGTGCTTTGAAGATGAGCTAAGTGTCTGCAAAGTGCTTTGGCAGCTGCAAGGGAGAAGTGGTGTAATAAAGACAGAACTGGTTCTCTCACGTGCTCCAAGGCTGGCAGTAGATAAAGTAGTCAAAACATGGCTATCCAGGTACTCCTAACACTGGGAGATCCTGGATAATACCTGCTGCAGTGATCCAGGTTCACCTAACACTGGAAGATCCTGGATAATACCTGCTTCAGTGATCCAGGTACTCCCAACACTGGAAGATCCTGGTTAATACCTGCTACAGTGATCCAGGTACTCCTAACACTGGGAGATCCTGGATAATACCTGCTGCAGTGATCCAGGTACTCCTAACACTGGAAGATCCTGGATAATACCTGCTGCAGTGATCCAGGTACTCTTAACACTGGAAGATCCTGGATAATACCTGCTGCAGTGATCCAGGTACTCCCAACACTGGAAGATCCTGGTTAATACCTGCTACAGTGATCCAGGTACTCCCAACACTGGAAGATCCTGGTTAATATCTGCTACAGTGATCCAGGTTCTCCCAACACTGGGAGATGAGGGAACAGAGACACAGAGACCTGCCCAGGCTGAGTCTTGCAGAGCTCAGCTGGTTCTGCTCTCACCTCTGAACAACACGGGAGGAAGATTCAGGAGCAAAAGCTTTTGTTTCCTTGATGAATCTACTGAAAATCACTCTCAGAGCTCAAAGAAAGTCAAAACACATTTGGGAGGCAGGCAGGAGGTTTAAGTCAGGTGATGCCATCTCAGAGTGTTAATGAAGGGCCACAATAAAAGGAACAAGAGGAACATCCCAACCCAAAATCTCCCCTTAGACCACAGCAGTGTTAGGTGCACAGGACACAGGCAGGAAAGGAGCTGGCACACGCTGGGTGCTGCCAGCAGTGATCAAACAGACCTTATCAGCCAGGAGTTTATGGCATCTGTCAGCACAATCTGCTGACAGAGGCTTTGTGAACCTGACTTCTGCACTGACCCCAAAGTCACTTCCTGCAGTGAGGGACACTCCTGGCTGCAGCTGCGTCCCTGCTCTTGCTGCAAGCAAAGTCCTGAGCAGACTCGGCTGCTCTGTCGAGTATTGGGATCAAGCCAAACCCAGGCACAAATCCTGCCCTGGAGAGGCTGCTGTTGATTCCCTCTTTGTGCTCACCATTCTTGGGGGACACAAGAGCAGGTTTGACAGCAGCAGCAGCAGGACTGGTGATGATAAGAGCTGGGGTCTAGATCTTTTATTCCTTGCAGTGCCACAAACTCAGTGACTTCTCTTTCTCTCCGTTCTCTTCTCCTCCGCTGTCAGCCAGGGCTGGCTACTAGCTCACAGGCGGGGAGTGAAACAAAATCCATTCCTGCTCGCAAGAGCTCTGTGGTCCACAGGTGACAGCACTGCCCGGGGCACAGCTCCCAGCCTGGTTTCGTTCCACCGAGCGCTGGCAGCGCACCGCTCGCAGTACCTCGGAGGCAGGTGGCAGCTGCAGGAGCTATGAGCCCGAAGCTCTCACATGAGGCAAAGCAAAAAGCTGCGGTGCCCAGCAGCAAAGGGAGCTGCTGCGGTGCCATACATACCCAGCCTGGAACGAGGAGGAGGAGGAGGAGGAGAAGAAGGAGGAAGAGGGTCCAGGGGACTGTCTCCAAGTTGCCAGGCATCCCGAGCAGAGGAAGGAGCTGCAGCTGCTGCCTGCCCCGCTCCTGCAGAGCCTCTCCGCTCTCTTTGCAGGGAGCCGCGCAGCAGCTCCCCGTTAAATAGCCTCCCGGAGGGGGCGTGCCCGGCCCGGAGGGACGATCTGGAGCTCGGAGGAGATGTGCGCCACAAAAAAAATGTCCAAATTCCAGGGAACGGAGCAAGATTCCTGCGGCCCCGGCGGTTTACAGCGCTGCCGACGCAGGCTGCAGCTCGGTCGCTTTCCACGTGGGGAAATCAAATCCCAGCAAAGCAGGATTATTGTTTTCCACATTTTTCTTCTTTTTAATTCCAGCAGTCCAAAGCTGGGAGAGTTTACTTGACACACACTCCCCCCGCCCCCATCCAGTCCTGTTTGGCTGCAAGACCTGAGCAGAGCTTTGTGGTGCTCAGTGTTTTCCCTCTGAACAGGAGACAGAGATGGAAAGGTGAGCACTGGTTGGTACAAAACTGCCTGAGCACCACCAGCACTAACTGCTGCAGCTCTGAGGAATGGAAGTTTCGTGCCTGTAAACACTCCTGCAATGAGAAGCTGCTTGCTGGATGAGGTGATGAAGGCAGAAGGTTATTGGTAAAGGACAGCATCAGGATAGGTCTTCCCAGTTCAAGGGAGACAGGGAACTACTGGAGACAGTCCAGTGGAGGCTGTAAAGGTGCTGAGGGGCCTGGAGCATCCTCATCTGTTCAATGTTCAGCAAGGGCTAAAGGGTGGAGGGCAAGAGGATGGGCCCAGACTCTGCTTAGTGCTGCCCAGGGACAGGACAAGGGGCAAGAGGCATAAACTGGAACCCAGGAGGTTCCATCTGAACAGGAGGAAAAATTTCTTTGGTGTGAGGGTGCTGGAGCCCTGGAGCAGGCTGCCCAGAGAGGTTGTGGAGTCTCCTTCTCTGGAGAGCTTCCAACCCGCCCTGGGCACTGTGATCTTGGGTGAGCTGCAGTGGGTGCTCCTGTTTTAGCAGGGAGGTTGGACTGGATAAGCACCAGAGGTCCCTTCCAACCTCCACCATGCTGCAATCCAGGAATTCTCTGATTCTGTAGAGCTTTATTTGTGCCTTGGGATTGATGCAGGATCTCACAGCTTTTATCTCAGGACGTGATCCCTTCTGTGTGCTGCTGAAACCCAGATCCTGGCTTCTGCACAAAAAGGAGCTTTAAAATACGAAATCGTTGTTTGCGTATTAAGGATCTGCTTTGTTTATTCCCAAACAGCAAGTGGAATGCTGCCATGGAGAGATGAGGAGGAGGAGTGCAGCAGAGGGCACTCTTAGTCCTCACTGCCCCAGAGTGTGCCAGCAGGTTGGATACTGGGCAGGAATCCTCTGTGCCCTCAAAAGGTGGAGCTTTGCCTTGGAGCCAGGGAGCTCTGCAGGGCAGAAGTGGTGCAAGATCTCTCTCTGTGCTGAGTTTGGGGCAACATGAAGCAAGGGGCAGGAGGAATAGATGCAGGATGTTCTGTGTCATACAGCCCCTGTCACATCCCAGCAGAGTGTGCTGGGAAGTAGGACAGGAGAAGAAAAATACAGGGAGTTGATCATTTAGATTCAGCCTCCTTCCTGCCTCCAAGTGTAGGGCATCTGTGGTGGGAATCAAGCCTGTTTGTCAGGTCCATGTGCAACACCAGCTCAGCCTCCACACTCCCTGTGCTGCTGTTTGGCTACTGCTGGAAAACAGAAAACTCCAACTCTTATCTAGTTAGCACTTGGAAAGCCTCTTGGGGCTTGGGGCCAGAGAGCAGCAGCAGGGTGCAAACTGCCTGAGGTGCACCTCCTCCTTTTCCTCTTCCACAAGCTGAGGGATGTCACAATCATATCCATAACAGCCACTTCTGCTACTGTCACAACGAAGGATTAAGTCTCCACATCAAAGATTTCATGTACTGGAGGTGGCATAAACATCCCATGCCCTGGAGCAGCTGGGAGCTGCAGGCAGCATGGATGTTCACTCCTTGGCACCTTAAGTGATGTTGTCACCTAAAATTAGCTGCTCACACTTCACAGGACCTTCTCCCACTGCTCAAAAGACAGGGACCAAGGGCTACACACCTCTGCTCTCCTCACACAGCGAGAATATGAAGCACAGCTGAATTCCAAGGCCTGTGGGACAGCTGAAGGTGGTTTATTTGTGCCTTTCTAGTGCATAATGTGTGGCTTGATTGATGCACTGCTCCTTGGGCCAAGGAGCAGCAGTTGCACCTTGAGCCATGCTCTTCCAAATTCTGCTTTCAGAATTTCTTGTCATCTGCTGCCTGACCTCAAGTGAACTGTTCAGCCAGGGGCAGAAACACTCCCTCACCTGTCAGGAGTTTCATGGGGAATGTTCAGCACTAAACCAGAATTATGATGGCTGATTAAGTTCTCAGCCTCCAACCAAACCAAGGTAATATGATTATAAAACTTCCTCACTGAGCTGCTCATCATCGTCCACCTGAAGCATAGAATCACTTAAGCTGGAAAATCTCTGCCCCTGTGAGGCCAGCACCTGGAATGCTACCTCCAGCTCTGGAGCCCCCAACACAAGGACATGGATCTGTTGGAGAGGGTTCAGAGGAGAAGCACAAAGATGATTAGAGAACTGGAGAGCCTTTCCTACAAAGGCAGACTGAGAAAGCTGAGTCTGTTCAGCCCGAAGAAGGCTCCAGGGAGACGTTAAAGCAGCCCTTCAGTACCTAAAGGGGGCTACAGGGGAGCTGGGAAAAGACTTTTGACAAGGGCTTGGAGTGACAGGATGAGAGGCAATGGCTTTGAGCTGGAGCAGGGTGGGTTTAGATTGGACATTACTGTGTGAGAGGTGAGACACTGGAAAAGGTTGCCCAGAGAAGTTGTGGACACCTCATCCCTCGAAGTGTTTAAGACCAGGCTGGATGAGGCTTTGAGCAGCCTGGGCTAGTGAGAGGAGTCCCTGCCCATGGCAAAGGGAGGTGGAACTGGGTGGTCTTTAAGGTCCTTTCCAGCTCAAACTATTCTGTGATTCTATGAGTGTCAAGACAGAGACTCACAGAATCACAGAATATATCTGGTTGGAAGAGAGCTCAAAGACCACCCAGCCCAACCCTCAACCCAGCCCTGAAGGGTTGACTCTGAAGTCCAAAGCCTTCACCTCAGCAGAACAGCAGCATAAGCAGAATGTGTCCCACTGCAATCCTGCCAACCCCACTGCAATCCTGCCAACCCCACTGCAATCCTGCCACCTTCCAGGCCCCTCTAGCTCTGCCATAGCCAGGTAGCTGTCTCCTCTGCCTTGCCAAAAGATTAGCCTCTGGATCCACTCTAGCTCCTGGAGAGTAGAACCTGGATAGCTCCTGGATAACTTCTGGATTGTAGAACCCCTTGCACCAGTCTCTTCACTGCAAAGGACTTAGGAGCCCTCCAGATGAGAGCTGCTGGGGTCAGAGGAGCCCACTTTGTCTCTTGGAGCAAGTCTGCCACAAAGGTATGCTTTAATGTAAGCTGGGGGAGAGGGAAGTGGGGAAAAAAAAAACAACATAGAGGAGCATCAGGACATGAAAGACAGCATCAGCTGGAGATCCTCAGGTTTTGGGCACTCTCTACACACAGTAACCCACAAGGGCACTGAGTCAATCAAATCTACCCCTGGTGCTTGCAGCTGAACTGTTCACCCCACTGGGTGAGTCACTTGCCAAGAAGCAAGAGGAGAGCATAAAGGTTGAGTAACTCAGAATGATCAAAGGGAGGAGACACCCAAGTTCACACCAATTTCCACCTCTTTTTGCCTGAGCTGCTTCAAGTGAAGGGATGAAGATGTCAACCTTGCTTAAAATCTGCCCTGAGCAAAGAACAGTTGAGTGTCCAATTCACCTCGGTGCCGCCTCCTGGGCTCGCTCGCTGTGCCCGACCGTCAGCACTCCTGAGCCTGTGGGAACTGCAAGTGAACACTTATCTAATCAATGAAAATGACACCTGGCCAAAGGATGAAATGAAGGCAAGCACACAGAGGCTGAAGGCTCAGGCTGATCTCTCACACTGCCTGCAGGAGCCAAAATAAGAAGCTGGCACAAGCAGCGCGGCAGAGCCAATCTGTGTCCACGCAGGTCTCAACGGCTTTGATGCTGTCCTTGGTTGGACTCAAGGTTGCTTAGTTGCCCACAGGACACGCTGGTACCTCTCAGGGCTGCTCCTCACAGGGAGGTTTATCATTCTCACAGCTGGCAAGTCATGGTTGGAGCAGTCACAGGCTCTGAGGAGGGCAGCAGAGATGGTGAGGTTCATCCAGCCAGATGGTCTGACACAGGAGTTTCCTTTCTTTGGTCATTACCCAAATCTTGATGCATCCTGTTCACATGCTCAGGCTAATCTGACTGCCAGATTTGGGACCATGAAGGAATTCTGTCCAGATTTTTGCCCTTTCTGTAGCCAGTAGGAGGAGGGAGGGGACTCTGCCCCTCCGCTGTGCCTGCTGAGACCTCCCTTGCACTGCTGGGGCAGCTCTGAAGTCCTCAGCACAGCACAGACAGGGACCTGTTGGAGCAGGGCCAGAGGAGCCACAGCAGTGCTGGCAGAGCTGGAAGGGCTCTGCTGTGAGGCCAGGCTGAAAGATTTGGGCTTGGGCAGCCTGGAGAGGAGAAAACTACAGGGAGACCTTCTGGTGGCCTCTCAGTGCTTCAAGGGCTGATCAGAAAGCTGGAGACAGACTTTTGAGCAGGGCCTGTTGTGACAGGACAAGGAGGGATGGTTTGAACCCTTTTGAGGAAGAAATTGTTCCTCATATGAGACCTAAACCTCCCCTCAGCTATTCCTCACAGGACTTGTGCTCTGGGCCCCTTGAGGCAGGCAACAAGAGCTGCTGTGACCAGTTTCTGTCTTCACCTCCCAGCAGGCTGCAGCCAGCTCTAAGTGGGGCAAAGAGTTAGAGGTTCATGCACAGACCAAGCTCTGGACCAGAGCTCCAGGGAACCTGGCATCATATCCAGCCCTGCATGACCCTGGGCACATTGCAGCTGCAACCTCTTCAAAAAGCAGTGGAGAAAGGGCTGTGAGCTGAGCTTGTTCCTTAGCCAGGTCAGGGTGCACTAAAACAAGCCTCAGTTATCTGCAGAGCAGCACAGGTCTCCAGGGGGGATTTAAGAGCAGGTGATCTTCTGAGACCCTTCACAACTGCAACATTTGGAGACAAACCGAGTCACCATCACGGCCATGGAGCATTTCTACCAAAGCCTTGGACAGAACTGCAGGAGGAAGAGGAAACACTCAGCTGCACTCACCTGTAGTGGATGCTTCCTTGGGTTTTTCCACTTCTTAACTTACTGCATGCTTAATTATCCTGCAGGAAAACTGCAGGAAGGGAGGGTGTGCTTAAGGTGGACTTGGGCAGGCTCGTTTAAGGAGGCTTCCTGATCTACAGGAGTCCTTCAATGCACAGCTCTGATGAGCACAAGTCCTGTGAGGAGCAGCTAAGGGAACTGGGTTTGTTCAGCCTAGAGAAAAGAAGGCTGAGGAGAGACCTTCTGGCTCTCTACAACTGCCTGAAAGGAGGCTGGAGCCAGGGGAGGGGTTGGTCTCTTCTGCAAAGGAGCAAATGACAGAATGAGAGGAAATGGCCTCAGGTTGCCTCAGAAGAGGTTTAGGTTGGACATGAGTAACAATTTTCTTCCCCAGAAAGGTTGTCAAGACCTGGCCCAGGCTGCTCAGGGCAATGGTGAAGACCCCATCCCTGGAGAGGTTTCAAAGGTGTGGCGCTGAGGGCCGTGGTGCGGTAGTGGCCTGGCAGTGCTGGGTTAATGGTTGGGCATGATGATGGGCATGATGCTTGCCTGAGAGAAGAAAGCAACCTCCTCCTGGCTGCAACCACCCTTCAGGTACCTGCAGACAGCAAGAAGGTCTCCCCTGAGCCTCCTCTTCTCCAGGCTAACCAATCCCAGCTCCCTCAGCCTCTCTCCATAGGGCTGTGCTCCAGGCCTCTCCCCAGCCTCGTTGCCCTTCTCTGGACACACTCAAGCACCTCAATGTCCTTCTGAAATTGAGGGACCCAGAACTGGACACAGGACTCAAGGTGTAGCCTGAGCAGTGCAGAGTCCAGGGGGAGAATGAGCTCCCTGCTCCTGCTGGCCACACTATTGCTGCTGCAGGCCAGGATGCCATTGGCCTTCTTGGCCACCTGGGCACACTGCTGGCTCATGTTCAGGTGGGTGTCAATCAGCACCCCCAGGTCTGCACAAAGCACTGAGTTAGACACAGCTGAAAAGCAACCTGTGAGCAGCTGGTGTGAGACTGCCACTGGCTGGTTCCTAACTACTGCTCAGACAGGCACAGGCCAGAGAGGGTGACCTTGGGGGTTTGGTTTTCTCATTTATGTCCTAATTAAAAGATTCTTCAGAAGTTTGACATCACAAGGGTTACAGAAAAGACAAGCCCCAAGCTCCATGGGGAGCCTTGTTGGAAGGGCATCACTACCCAAACCAGCCTGGCTGTGCTGCCAAGGTGCCCTCAGACTGAGCTCCCATGAGCTGAGGCAGATGAAATGTCCCAGCAGTCTGTGATCTGCAGAACCATTGCTGTGCTCCTGAGCCCCAGCAGTGCCACCTGCTCCTCTGCCTGTGCTCCACCTCTGCTGGGTGATGATGATGATGCTCAGCACTTCCTCCCAGCCCCAATCTCAGAATCCCAGCAGGCTGCATTGGAAAGGACTTCTGGAGCTTATGCAGCCCAGGGTCTGGGATTCAGCAGCAAACAGAAGGGATCATGCCCTGAGATAAGAGCTGTGAGATCCTGCATCAATCCCAAGGCACAAATAAAGCTCTACAGAATCAGAATTCCTGGATTGCAGCATGGTGGAGGTTGGAAGGGACCTCTGGAGCTTATCCAGTCCAACCTCCCTGCTAAAACAGGGCACCCACTGCAGCTCACCCAAGATCACAGTGCCCAGGGTGGGTTGGAAGCTCTCCAGAGAAGGAGACTCCACAACCTCTCTGGGCAGCCTGCTCCAGGGCTCCAGCACCCTCACACCAAAGGAAGCTTTTCCTCCTGTTTAGTTTGTGCCTCTTGCCCCTTGTCCTGTCCCTGGGCAGCACTGAGCAGAGTCTGGGCCCATCCTCTTGCCCTCCACCCTTTAGCCCTTGCTGAACATTGAACAGATGAGGATGCTCCAGGCCCCTCAGCACCTTTGCAGCCTCCACTGGACTGTCTCCAGTAGTTCCCTGTCTCCCTTGAACTGGGAAGACCTATCCTGATGCTGTCCTTTACCAATAACCTTCTGCCTTCATCACCTCATCCAGCAAGCAGCTTCTCATTGCAGGAGTGTTTACAGGCACGAAACTTCCATTCCTCAGAGCTGCAGCAGTTAGTGCTGGTGGTGCTCAGGCAGTTTTGTACCAACCAGTGCTCACCTTTCCATCTCTGGTAGTGCTGCTGCTGTTTGAAGGAAGTTTTTTGCACCCCTAATTCTCACCTCTATGGTTTAAGTCATTTCACCCTCAGAAGCATGATCTCATCTGGCAGCAGAGGTGCACAGAGAAGGGATGGAAAGCAGCCTCTAGGTGAATGATAATTACTTGTTTTTACCCCTGCAAAACAACCACGAGTCAGGTAAAGGAAAAGCTGTGGCTGGTTCAAATTCTTTGCCAGGCAAACAGCCCCAAATCATCTTTACTCTGCTGCCTCTTTCTGCACTCATTTCACAATGTTCTCCCTTGTGCAGCAGACTGGAAATTGATGACCTGCCTGGCAGAGACAGGCCAATCTCTGAGCTAACAAAGCTTTGTTAAAAAACAGTTATTGGGGATTCTCAAATCGTTACAGTTTTGAGCCCAAGGTGTCCTGACCTCCACAAAGGCAGTAGCGAAATGAGAGCTGTGGAGCCTGGCTCAGGCTCAAGGAGATGTGGAACAAAGATTTTTCCTGGCAGGGCAGCTCTTGGTCACTTGGCACTCAACACCTCCAAAGCCCACAGACATGCTCTGGACTGTGGCATCACCTGTTAGAGCTCAGTGTGTGCCTGATGTTCCCCGTGGGGAGCATCAAACCCACGCTCACCTCTGCCATTACCTTCCCTCTGTGACAGCAAAGCTCACAACTCCATGTCCAAGTCCTCTGGGATGGTGAAGTCTCTTCTCTGATCTGCTCATCGCAGATGGCATTCACAGATTGCATCATCTTGGAAGGGACCCTCAAAGGTCATCTTGTCCAGCCCCCCCCAACTGGCAGTCGTCCCAGCACTGTGACAAAGGGCTGCAAGGGGCAGGACACCTCAAGCCAGAGTGCAGCTGCTGCCCATGAGCCTTTTAACCAGCACCAGCTGTCTTCAGAAGCAGCTGTGAGGATGCCTACTATGAGTGAAGGATCTGGAGAACAGATCTCATGAGGAGCAGCTGAGGGAACTGAGCTTGTTTAGTCTGGAGGAGGCTGAGGGGAGACCTCATTGCTCTACAGCTCCCTGAAAGGAGGCTGCAGTGAGGTGGGGGTTGGGCTCTGCTCTCTGTTATCAGGTGATAGAATGAGAGGAAATGGCCTGGAATTGTGCCAGGGGAGGGTTAAGTTGGACATGAGGAAAAATTTCTTGGCTGACAGAGTGGTCAGGGTTTGGAACAGGCTGCCCAGGGAGGTGGTGGAGTCACCATGCCTGGAAGTATCCAAGAGAACTGTAGTCATGGCACATGGTATCAAGTAACCAAGAGAGCTGTGGCCATGGCACATGGTATCAAGTATCCAAGAGAGCTGTAGTCATGGCACATGGTATCAAGTAACCAAGAGAGCTGTGGTCATGGCACATGGTATCAAGTATCCAAGAGAGCTGTAGTCATGGCACATGGTATCAAGTATCCAAGAGAGCTGTGGCCATGGCACTCTGGGACAGGGTTTGATGGCCATGGTGGGGTTGGGTTGATGGTTGGACTGGATGATCTTGGAAGTCTCTTCCAACCAAAACAATTCCATGATTCTGTGAGTGTAGCCAGTGAAGAACAGCCCAGTCCCTCTGGAGAGGAGTTCCCACAAATCCCACCCATGGAGGCATGGTAGCACCAGGTCTTGGTGACCTAGTGTTGGCCTGAGATCTGTGAGCTCAAGACCAAAGCCATTTTCTGTCTTAAGGCCCAAAATGGTGTTTATGTCATGGCTTCCCACTGAGCTTGGCTAGCTGCTGGTACAGCTTGTGCCAGGGTCTGCTCAGATCTTGCCCACACTCAAGATGCCATCTCTGCTGCTCCACAGGCTGCAACAGAACTGTGCCTGCACAGCACAGACATGTCAGTGCCTGTGAGCTCAGTCCCATCTGCTGCCATGAGCTCAGCACAGCTTCTACTCCAAAGCCAGCTCTTGGAGATCAGCACTTGCCTTGGAATGCCAGAAGTACCCAGCTCAGCAGAACTTTCTGGCTCCAGAGCTGCCACTTCCACAGGAGCCTCTGGGGAGGAGAAGCAACAGGGTTCACTTAGAAACAGTCATAGAATGGGAAGGTTGGAAGGGACCTCAAAGATCAACCAGTTCCATCCCCCTGCCATAGGCAGGGACACCTCCCACTAGCACAGGTCACTCAAGGCCTCCTCCAACCTGACCTTGAACACCTCCAGGAAGGGAGCAGCCACAGCCTCCCTGGGCAACCTGTGCCAGTGTCTCACCACCCTCACTGCAAACAACTTCCTCCTAACATCCACTTTCAATCTCCCCTCTGCCACTTCAAACCCATTCCCCTTGTCCTGCCATTCCCATCCCTTGTCAATAGTCCCTCCCCAGCCTTCCTGTAGCCCCCTTCAGATCCTGGAAGGCTACTCCAAGGTCTCCTGGAAGCCTTCTCTTCTCCAGGCTGCAGAGCCCAAACTCTCTCAGCCTGTCCTCACAGCAGAGCTGCTGCAGCCCTCTCAGCATCTTGGTGGCCTCCTCTGGACCTGCTCCAACACTTCCATGTCCTTCCTGTGCTGAGGGCTCCAGAATTTTATTGTTTTGTTTTTAAAGTAACATTCTCCTGTCCTGTTTTTGTCCCAAGTTGTTTTAATTGGGCAACTCTGAAGCTCTCAGCAGCTCATTCAAAAGAAGGAGAGAGAGCAGAGCCTCCCTTTCCCCTTTGCCTGCAGAGGGATGTGGCTGTTCCAAGTCTTCCAACCTAAAGACTCATCAGACAAAAAGGAGAAGCCTTGATCTGCACCAGTGACTCCAAAGTGACATGGGGCACAGCAGGGGCAGGAAGGAGACTGTGTGAAAGGCTTTTCTGTCTTCTTCCTTTGAGCTGCCTCTCCAAGCCATTGTGCCCTGTGAATGCCAGGGAGGAAGGTGACTGGCACAGCAGGGAGGCAGTGAGATGGGCACAGAGTGCTTAGCAAGAGCTGGCTGACTGGCAGCTGGAAGACAGAGCAGAGCAGAGCAGAGCAGGCAAAGGCACCTTAAAGCAATCTTGTCAGTCAATTCTCTCAGGTGAGACCATGAAATGAGCTCAGGGAAAGACAATTCCCACCTCTGGCGGTGGTGATTGATGTATTTGGTTCTGGGGAGGATCTTTTCTGAGTGCAGATGTTTGCACCTTCAGCAACACCTCCTCATGGCAGAGTGCAGCTATGAGGGAACAACAGATCAGTTCCCATCTCTTCAGTGTCACCACTTCCTGCCTGTGCTGTAGTTCTCTCTGTCCTTGCATACAAGAACAGATCCAGGTCCTTTCTGGTTCCCATCTGCGCTGATACTCTGGGGCAAATGATTCCATGTGCAGCCTTTAAAGACAGAAGCTCCTAATCTTGGAGTGTGTGGGGTTGGTCTGCCCCAGGTGAGAGCTCAACAGGCAGTGGGAACCTCTGGATTTTGCAAGGCATCAGCAGAGCCATAGCAGGAAGAGCCAGCAGCCATCAATCTCCATGTTTCTTCTCTCAGACTTCCTCCTCGGATGCCCAGCTGCTTGTTGGCAGCTCAAGAACATGAAGCATCCTAGTGACAGTGCATGAGTGGGTCCACCTGCAGCTCTTACCCATGCTTGGGGTCACTGAACATCCCTGCATCACCACCTCCCAGAGCCAGCACCCAGTGTGGCTACAGCCCGGCTTTAGAGGGAAAGCTGACACTGTGCTAGCAGGAACTGGGCTTCCTCCAGAGCATGGACAGGAGCATTTCATAGAACCATAGAATTATCAAATGGTTTGAGTGGGAAGGGACCTGCAAAGCTCATCCAGTCCAACCCCTGCACTCAGCAAGGACACCTGCAACTAGAGCAAGTTGCTCAGAGCCTCAAACAACCTGACCTGCAATGGTGCCAGCCATGGGGCATCTCCCACCTCTTTAGGCAACCTGGGACAGGCTCTCCCCACCCTCAGTGTTAAACATTTCTCCCTTCTCTCCAGTCTCAATCTCCCTCTTTCAGCCCAAATCATCTTCCCCTGTCCTGCCACAACAGGCCCTGCTCAAAAGTCTGTCTCCAGCTTTCTGATCAGCCCTTGAAGCACTGAGAGGCCACCAGAAGGTCTCCCTGCAGCCTTCTCCTCTCCAGGCTGCCCAAGCCCAACTCTCTCAGCCTGGCCTCACAGCAGAGCCCTTCCAGCCCTGCCAGCCCTGCTGTGGCTCCTCTGGCCCTGCTCCAACAGGTCCCTGTCTGTGCTGTGCTGAGGGCTCCAGAGCTGCCCCAGCACTGCAGGGAGGTCTCAGCAGGCACAGTGGAGGGGCAGAATCCTCTCCCTGGCCCTGCTGCCCATGCTACTGGGGATCAGCCCAGGACAGGCTGGGGCTGGGCTGGCAGCTCTCAATGCCAGCTCATGTCTGACTTTTCAACCTCCAGCACCTCAAATCCTTCTCCTCAGGGCTGCTCTTCAGCCCTTCTTTCCCAGCCTGTGTTGATGCCAAGGGATGTGTTGATGCCAAGGGCTGGGCTGATCCTTCTGCAGCACCTTGCCCTGTCCCTGCTGAGCCTGATGAGGTTCACACTTTACTTCTCCTGTCCTTTCCTTTCCAGCACTGAATGGAGAAGCAGCCAGGACCTGATCTTGCTCTTCCAGTTCCAGATAAATGAAATAGTCACAAAATGTTTTGTTTGAGCTGTGACTGGACATGAGGGGGCTGGGGGCTCTGCAGCAGCGGTGTTATCCTTCCACATCCTTTGCAGGAAGATATTCACTCCATAAATATCATGGGTTAAGGCTGGGCCTGGGTCATGCTGAGTTTAATGGCCTGTGCTAAGCAAGCAGCATGCCCTTGGGTGTCCATCTGTGTTTCTTCTCCCTGGCTGCAGGGAAGCTGCTCTGGGTTCTCCCTGCTGAGCCAGGGAGCTCTGCAGCTCTCCTGAGGCTAACTTGGCATTTCAAACCAGTGCTGGTATGTTTGAGCAGGGGAAGGGAGGTGAAACAGCATGGAGCCTCTTCATGAGAGCCATGGGAATCTGAGATCTGGGGAGAGGTAAAACACATTGATTAGAGCCTGGGAGGACTCACAGCAGTTTATAGCACTTGAGCTCCTGAACTCAGTTCCCTTTGGCCTTTTGGCATTCAGAGACTGCTCAGGGACTTCTGGAAATCATTCCCAGCCTGTCTGGGCCCTCAGCTACCCCCAGGTCACCTCTGGATCTCAACTTCTCCAAGCAGTTGAGGTTGTTCTGATCAGGGTTTTGGGCTGCCTGAGGGCTCAGAGCCAGCGGAGCAGCTGCTGTCAACATCCCCAAAGCTCAACCTCCTCTTCTCTAGGAGCATCCTGCTCCTCCACATCCCGTGGCATCTACCTGGGACTGCTGTGGCAGTGGCAGGATGGATCTCCAGCAGCAGGAGCAGTCCCTCTGCAGCCCCTGGGGCCATTAATCACCACGTCCTTTCCCAAGGGCTCCTTCTTTGTTTACAAACTGAAGGAACCCAAACTCTTGCATTCCTGAGCATTTCCGCCCAGCTGTGGGTCCCATTCGGAGCTTTCTCTTTCTGTCTTTCCAAGGAGCAAATGTTTGTTTTCCTGAGGGAAAAGGGAGTGAGCCTGATGTACTCACTCCAAAGGGTGTAAATCAGGAGTAATTTCAGCTAATTCAAGAGGCCAGGAGCAGGGAAAAGCCGATATGAAGGCTATACCCTTCCCATTTCCATGAGCCAGGTTCCCAAATCCATTCACTCCCCACTGCTCTGATTCTCTGCCTACCTTTGCCCTGTCTCTCTGCTAGGGAGGATGTCATGACTGGGATGTCACAGAGCAGTGTGTTTGCTTGCATGGTTTTTAATGAATTTATGATGTTCTCCAGATGCTGAAGAACTGAGCAGGCTCCAGAGGATCCTCTCTGCTCTCGTTTACACAGCTATAAACCCTCAGTTGCTACACTTACTTCAACAGTCCGGTGCCAGATGCAAGCTGAGGAATTAAGATCACCATCCAACCCTGTGCTAACAACAGCAAAGTGGCCAACTGCAGTCCTTAGAGGAAGGCTTCCACAGTGACCAGTGACAGACACAACAGAAGAGAAGCCTTGGGACACGTTTCTCTAAGTCACAGCAATTTTCACTTAAGCAACTGGGACATGTTGAAGAGCCAAAACAAGAGACCAAAATATTTACTGTTCTTAACTGACCTTTTTTTTTTTGTTGTTTTGTTTGTTTGTTTTTAAGCAGCTCCATGCTTACTGGGAACATGAATGAAAATGTCCTGCTCACAGCTTTGCCTTGCCATTGCCTGAACTGAGTGAGTTGGGTCAAAGCCAACATGAGTCATGCATCAGGCTAAGAGAATGGTTCCCACGGCCCCAGATGATGAACTGGGGGACAACCTTCAGCACAACTCCTTCTGCTCTCAGAAGTGCCAGGAGGCCAGGAAGAGTCAAAGCAGCTTTTACCCCATCCCTGAACCATTCCAGGTCAGGTTCAGGGATGAGACTCTGAGCAACCTGCTCTAGTTGGGGATGTCCCAGCTGACTGCAGCGGGGTAGGACTAGATGGGCTTGAAAGGTCTCTTTTGAATCCAGACCATTCTGTGATTCTGTGATTCTAGATGTATGCAGCTTCTGCAGGATCTCTCCTATTTTGAGGTCCACCCAATCACATAGCTTTTGTTCTCCTGGTTCTGTATAGTGAGTTGCAACCACCTTTTAGGTGGGTTTCAGCAGGCTGACTGTAATCCCAGTTAGAGTTTGGGGTCTCAGGAGTGCTGGGTAGGAAAAAGTCTTGGGACAAAGGCTTTGTGATCCTGATGATAGAATCACAGAGCGGTTTGGGTTGGAAAGGACATGCAAAACTCATCCAGTCCAACTCCTCTGCAGTCAGCAGAGCCCCAAACAACCTGACCTGCAGTGATTCCAGGGATGGGGCATGTTCCACCTCTCAGGGCAGCCTGGGACAGAGTTTCTCTACCATCACTGTAAAAAAATCAATCTCTCCCTTCTCTCCAGTCTCAATCCCCTTCTTTCAGTTCAAACCATCACCCCTTCTGCTGTCACAACAGGGCCTGCTCAAAAGCCTGTCCCTGCCTTTCTGATCAGCTCCTTGAAGCACTGAGAAGCCACCAGAAGATGTCCCTGGAGCCTTCCCTTCTCCATGCTGAACAATCCCAACACTCTCCAAAGGAGGGCTGAGAAGAGGAGAATTCCATGCAAAATCTCTGCACCTCCATCCAGCTTCTCACAACTGCAACTGCAGCCTTTTCCTGGCAGGCTGAGCTTTCACACACAGTCAAGACTTCCACTGCTGTCACTTCTGGAGTCAGTGGTGGACATGTGTGCAGATAGGAATTTACAGACGAAGTTCTGCGATTCTTCCAACGCTTCCCAGATCCTGTTTACAAATTCCTTCATACTTGATACCAGCCAAACCAGAGTGAGCCAGGACACCTTTCATTGTCCTGGTTGCACAAGGCAGCTGTCAGCCCAGTTTAGTCAGCCAGTTGAAGTGGATTTACTGATGCTGTGGACCTGAAGCTGCTTAGCCAACCAGAGGCTGCCAGCACCTGCATGTGGCGAGCAGGCTTCTTACAGAAGCATTTCTCTTTCCTAGGAGATGTTTGTGACCTTTTCTGCTTTTCTGTGAACAGGGAGCATTCAGGCTCAGAGAGGTTATGGCCTGTGCTGGTCTTTTCCTGGAGTTACAGGTGTCCAGTACAGTCAATAAAGGAACTTTTCCCTTTGAAAGTACAAAATGGAAGGGACAAGAAAGCTGTGGTTTAGACATCCATACACGACCTCCTCTCTCGAGGTGTTTGGGAATGCTAAAATCTTCCTCACATGGCTCAGTGTTTACTGGTGTCAGGGTGGACAGCCTCAGTGAGGCACTGGAACAGGTTGCCCAGGGAGGTTGTGGCTGCTCCCTCCCTGGAGGTGTTCAAGGCCAGATTGGATGAGGCCTTGAGTAACCTGTACTAGTGGGAGGTGTCCCTGCCTATGGCAGGGGGTTGGAACTGACTGATCCTTGAGGTCCCTTCCAACCTTACCATTCTATGACTCTATGAATTCTATGAATTCTCAGAGCAGCTGCTTGCCTCATTAGCTCTCAGACATGGAGGATGTTTGTCCTGGGAGCAGTGTTTCTAGCCTTCCTGGGTAGTCAGGACCCAAGATGTTCCAAAACATGGCTTGCACTGGGGGATGTCTCTCCCCTCACATGCCCCCCTGCAGGAGGTTCTAACCCACCCCTGGGGTTACCACAACAGCAGGGGATCCAGTGGCTGTTCCAGAGTTTATAGCCCAGTCCTGCTCGTGGTCAGGGTGAAGGAGGGATAACTTCTTTGAGCTGACAGGTCAGTGGTGTTACCTGGCCAAAGCACATTAAGAAAGACTCAGTTCCCATTTCTCTTTGTCTGAGAGGAAAATCTCTGCAGTGGGAGAGGTGGAAGGGGCTGGTTGCAGAGGCAACTTGAATGGAAAGTGTCAAAGAAGCACAGGGGAGGCTTTGTGCAAGGTTTAGGTGCTGCAGGAGCCTATTTGCACCACTAAAGTATCACAGTCTCACAGTATCACCAGGGTTGGAAGAGACCTCAAAGATCATCAAGTGCAACCCATTACCACAGATCTCAAGACCAGACCATGACACCAAGTGCCACGTCCAAACCTACCTTGAACACCCCCAGGGACGCTGACTCCACCACCTCCCTGGGCAGCCCATTCCAGCAGGCAATGACTCTCTCAGTCAAGAACTTTCTCCTCACCTCCAGCCTAAACTTCCTCTGGCACAGCTTCAGACTGTGTCCTCTTGTTCTGGTGCTGCTTGCCTGAGAGAAGAAGGGAACCTCCTCCTGGCTACAAGCACCCTTCAGGTAGTTGCAGACAGCAACAAGGTCCCCCCTGAGCCTCCTCTTCTCCAGGCTAAACAATCCCAGAGTCATTAAAATAGGAAATTTCTCACACTGAGGGTGGTGAGACCCTGCCCCAGCTTTCCCAGAGAGGTGGGAGATGCCCCATGCCTGGTCAGGTTGTCAAGGGTTCTGAGCAGCCTACACTACTTGGGGGTGTCCCTGCTGACTGCATAGGGGTTGGACTGCGTGACCTTTACAGGTCAGTTTAAAGGTCCCTTCCAACACAAACCATCCTGGAATCCTGTGACTCTGTGATTAATAATGATTAATTATTCCTACTGGAATGAGCTGCCCAGGGAGGTGGTGGAGTCAGCGTCCCTGGAGGTGTTCAAGGAAGGTTTGGATGTGGCACTTGGTGCCATGGTCTGGTCTTGAGGGCTGTGGTAATGGGTTGGACTTGATGATCTTTGAGGTCTCTTCCAACCTTGGTGATACTGTGATAAAATCTTGGGTGACAAGACAGAGAAGAAAATGCTTTTCTCTAGTACTGCCCTGTGTTTCCCTTGCCCTCTGTAAGATTGAGGCATCAAAAACCTTCCAGCCCAAAGGAGAGCTAATTCCAAATGAAGTGGTAAGTTTTCTCTTCAGAGATCCTCTGGCAAGTTTCACACTATCACAGGGTTTCTTAAGAAGCTTTTCCAGTGCCTGAGAGCACAAAATTTTCTTCCCCTGCAGAAAAGCAGCAGCTGTCTGGCATTCCACTGCTCAAGGTGCCCAGCTCCTGCCCCACCCACACCACCGAGCAGTGCATTCCTCTGACCAGAGCTACCCAAACAAAGGCAGCTGCCAGGCTTGCCCAGAGACCACAAATGGCCACATCCAAGAATCTCAAAGGGATCTACATCTCTTTTGCAGAGGTGAGAGAGAAACAGCTACTCAGCAAAGGCAGTGAAGACAAGAGCTGACCCACAGCCCGACATCCTCTCCAGCAGCTGCTGCTCTGGGGTATTCTGCAGCCTTCTGATAAATGATTTTTTTTAAGCTAAAGAAATTTAAACCACCCTCAATTTAAAACCTTTCTTTTGAAAACTCAGTCTCAAATATTTCATACCCTGCTTCTTTCTTTGTTCTGAGCAGAGACTCCAAATGTCTCTTCATGTATGCAGATGGAATGCCACAATCCCAGACTGGTTTAGGCTGAAAGGGACCTTTAAAGCTCACCCAGTCCAATCCCCCCAGGGACAGCTCCAACTAGAGCAGGCTGCTCAGAACCCCAAACAACCTGACCTGCAATGGTGCCAGTCATGGGGCAGCTCCCACCTCTCTGGGCAAACTGGGACAAACTCTCAACACCCTCAGTGTCGAACATTTCTCCCTTCTCTTCAGTCTCAATCTCCCTCTTTCAGTCCAAACCATCCCCCCAGCCTGTCACAGCCGTGCTCAAAAGTCTGTCCCCAGCTTTCTGATCAGCCCCTGAAGCTCTGAGAGGCCACCAGAAGGTCTCACTGGAGCCTTCTCTTCTCCAGGCTGAACACCTCCAACTCTCCCAGCCTGGCCTTGCTGCAGAGCCCTTCCAGCTCTGCCAGCACTGCTGTGCCTCCTCTGGTCCCTCTTTAACAGATCCCTGTCTGTGCTGAGGACTCCAGAGCTGTCCCCAGCTCCACAATCTCCCTGGAGGTGTTCAAGGCCAGATTGGATGAGGCCTTGAGTGACCTGTGCTAGTGGGAGGTGTCCCTGTCTATGGCAGGGGGTTGGAACTGGATGATCCTTGAGGTCCCTTCCAACTTTACCATTCTATGATGCTATGAAAACCCCCATCCTGTCTTGCAGGACAAGAGGAAATGGAAATGGCCTCAAGTGGCACCAAGGCAGGTTTAAGCTGGACATCAAAAGAAACTTCTTCACTGAAAGGGTTCTCAATGCCTGGCACAAGCTGTCCAGGGAGGTGGTTGAATGCCCATCCCTGGAGGGGACCAACAGAGATGTGGTGTTGAGGAGCATGGCTTAGCCCCAGCCTTGGTAGAGTTACAGAATGATTGGACCCAATGATCTTAAAGGGCTTTTCCAACCAAACTGATTCTTTGATTCTTTTAGCTGAACTTCTCAGACCCTCATCTGTCAAGTCACATGTAAGCAATGATAGGAATAACAAACATTTGGCTCTTCCAGCCACAAAGCACCTTGCAAAGTTTAAAAGCTTGGCCACAAATTCCCAGGGAAGCAGCTTCCTATCCCTGACCTCAGTGCACAAGAGGAGGTTCTCTGGTGCAGATACTGACTTGCTGAGGCCACACAACAAGGCTAGAGGCAAGCCAAGAGCAGGAGGCAGTTCCTCACCCTCTGCTCAGGGCTTCCCCCAGCACCGCAGAGAGACACTGCAGGGATCCCGGGGAACAAAGTGACCCTCTCTGAGCCCTCAGCTGCCATGTGCTTCCCTGCTGCTGCTGATTATCCATGGGATTCCCAACAAGGACCTGGAGTCATTGGCAACATCTGCCAGTGGGGTTTCTCAGGGGGCTGAGGATGAGCTGCTTTTAGCCTTTTGTTTATTTGGACAAGTTTGTTGCATTCCAGGGGCACGTCCACCCCACACACATGCTCTGTGGAACCAGAAAGCAGGAACCTCCCATCCCACACAGGCTGCTTTGTGAGGCCAGGCTCTGCAGAAGGCCATTCCCCCTTCTCCCTGGAGCCAGCTGCTAAAAGCAAGGCTGAGATCAGCCAGAAGACTGCACCCATCTGTTGAGCTGGCGAGCAGGGGGTTGCCATCTCGAGCCGTGGCGCTGGCCGGACAAAGCCTGCACCCAACTGTTGGCACCAACCAAGGAGGCTCCCCTGCCACAGATCACAGTGTCACTGAATGGCAGGGGTTGGAAGAGACCTCTAGAGATCCTCCAGTCCAGCCCCAGCTGTAAGCCACAGCACATTGGGTTGGACCTTAGCTGGTACTGCTTTGGGCTGAGTGACCACCAGCTGGATACAAAATTTTCCCTCTCAGTTGCTGCTGGCTGTGGTGCTGCCAGTTGGTTAGCAGCAGACTCCCCAGGCACTCTTAGCCACTTCTGCAGCCATGCTGCAAGGTCAGGGCATGCTGCAGAGCTGTCAAGGTGACACAGCACTAAAGAGTGAAATGAAGGTCAGCAGAGACATCAGCAGAAAGGGAGCCTTGTTTTGGGTTGAGTGTGGTCCCAGGAGGAAGCTGCGGTTGCTCTCCCAGGTATTATGGAATCAGCAAAGCAAAAAAAGATAAGAGATTGAGCCTGGTCACAGGAACAGAATGACTCTGATCACCTCCTGGGCCACTCCACACAACAGAGTGGAGGATGAGTAAAGCAAGCAAACTCCCAGTCCAGGCACCCAGTAAAGGCACTTGGTGGGTCTGGACCAAGAAAGCCTGCTGTTTGTTGACACTGTTCAGGGATGTGGGCTCCTGCTCTGGCTCTGGGCTTGAATGCTGCTGCTGCCTTGTGAATAGAATCACAGAATCAACCAGGTTGGAAGAGACCTCCAAGCTCACCCAACCCAACCTAGCACTCAGCCCTACCCAACCAATCAGACCATGGCACTAAGTGCCCCATTCAGTCTTTGCTTGAACCCCTCCAGGAACAGTGACTCCAACACCTCCCTGGGCAGCCCATTCCAATGCCAATCACTCTCTCTGAACAATGATCCTATGATTCTGTGAGGCTGCTGCTGCTAAAGAGAAATGTTTGTGAAACAAAACCCTTCAGGGTGCTAAGCCTGTCCCAGTTTGGATCTATTTTGCACTGGAGATTGCCCACTCCTGACCAAGAGCCTTCCATAAAGCAAAATCCCTGCCTGGTTGCCCCTTAGCTTGGCTGCATTGTTGTGCTGCAACACCACCCACATTCTTGGGGCCATCTCTGCCTACTTTGAATAAACCCCAACAAAATCTCAACTGAAGAAAGAACTCAGTTGACAGAAGAAGAAAAACACAAACTGCTAATTCAACTATTGCTATTAATAATCTTTAAACACCCAGGCTGAAGCTGGGGTAAGGCCCACAGGAAGGCAAGAGGCAAGCTCCCGGGCCTTGTGGTTCAGGAGAATTTCCTGCCCTGTCAGCACACGTTTCCTCTGCTCCAGGGAGGGATGGTGGCTGAGGCCAGCAGCATTCCTTGGACTCTCCCAGTACAGCAGCATCTGAAGGCAGGGGCAGCCAAGCTGCTCCTTCGCTGACAGACAGCGATTCAGGAATGAAACCCCTGGGAGACCTGAGCCAGATGGGATACAGCAGCTCAAAGATGCTGCTGGTAACTCCAGCATGGATGTGAAACCATTCCTCACATCAGCCCTGTGCAGCTGTGTCTAGCAAGGCAAGGAGCAATGCTACCCCCCCAGAGACCACCTCTTGCCTGTGGGAACTGAGCTGAGCGTTGCTCATCTGCCTCTCCGAGCACTATGATGGGAAGCCTGTGAGGGTTACCCACCCAGTCCTGCTGGGGAGCAGGGGGGCTGTGAAAGCAAACAAGCTGAACAAGGGGATCCCAACTGGGGAGAATCCTCTGGTCCCAGGTTTCTCAGCTCAGTGAATAAATGCTCTCCATCATTGTATTTTTCACAGATTCACAGACTGTATTGAGTTGGAAGAGACTCTCAGAAGTCGTCTTGGCCAACTCAGGGAGTTGTGTACAGTTCTGAAGTTCCCAGCACAGGAAAGACATGGAAGTGTTGGAACGGGTCCAGAGGAGGCCACCAAGATGCTGAGAGGGCTGCAGCAGCTCTGCTGTGAGGACAGACAGAGAGTTGGGGTTCTGCAGCCTGGAGAAGAGAAGGCTTCCAGGGGACCTTAGAGTAGCCTTCCAGGATCTGAAAGGAAAGCTGGGGAGGGACTATTGCCAAGGTCTTGCAATGCCAAGACAAGAGTCAATGGGTTTGAGCTGGCAGAGGGGAGATTGAAAGTGGATGTTAGGAGGAAGTTCTTTACAGTGAGGGTGGTGAGACACTGGCACAGGTTGCCCAGGGAGGTTGTGGCTGCTCCCTCCCTGGAGGTGTTCAAGGCCAGGTTGGACAAGGCTTTGAGTGCCCTGTGCTAGTGGGAGGTGTCCCTGCCTATGGCAGGGGGTTGGAACTGACTGATCTTTGAGGTCACTTCCAACCTTCCCATTCTATGATTCTATAACCCCCTGCAGTCAGCAGGGACACTTCCAACCAGAGCAGACTGCTCAGGGCCACAGCAAGTCTGACCTCAAATGTCTCCAGGGATGGGACCTCAATCACATTCCTGAGCAACCTGTTCCAGTGTCTCACCACTCTCACTGTGCAGAACTTCCTCCCAATGCCCAACCTAAATCTCCCCTGCCCCAATTTCAAAGCGTTACCCCTTGTCCTATTACCACAAATCCTTGGAAACAGCCCCTGCTCAGCCTTCCTGTATGTCCTCTTCAGGCAACAAAATGTTACTGTGAGACCCAGAGCTTTCTCTCCTCTGGGCTGAGCAACCCCAGTTGCCCTCACAGGGAGGTGTTCCAGCCCTCTGTCATCTTTGTGATCCTCCTCTGGACCTTCTCCACCAGGTGCATGTCTCTTGTGTTGGAAGCCCCATAGCTGGACACAGCACTGCAGGTGAGGCCTCACCAGAGCAGAGCAGAAAGGCAGAATCCCCTCTCATCAGCAAATCTCTGGAGATGCTTTTCCATGAGATGCCTGCCCATGGGCTGAGGAACCTGAGCAAGCAGGTGCGGGGAGGAAGCACATTTGGAGCGCACAGAGTAAAACTCCATCCTCCAGCAGCAAAGCCCACAGGGTGCTGTGGAAGTGTTCTTTAACCAGTGCAGGCAGTTGGTGAGCTGCAGTCATATCCTTAGCCCCATTCTGTAGCTGGGAAAAGCCAAGGCACAAATGAGGCAGCCTGTTTCCCAAGGCTACATAGCGTGCTAGTGCCCGAGCCAGAAAGAGACCTTACTGCTTCTGACTCCCAGATTCCTCCTTTAATTACCAGAAAATTCCTTTCCTCTATGGCACAGCCAACTGGTTCCAATAATAAATCCAAGCTGCTGCAAAGATCAAGTCCCCCTTTTTTTTTTTTTCCTTTTCTTTTTTTTTTTTTTCACTACTTAACCCAAAAAAACATTTCATTTTCAGAACACAGATTTGGCTTTTCACCAGAGGAAAGGATTTGGTTTTCATTTTCTTCTGGGTTTAGAGGATTGTTTTGTGTTTATTTTCTCTCTCTTTTGAAAAGCCAAACATTCAATCACCCTGTTCAATACTGAATTCCTAAGCAGGGAGCACTGCAGCTATGGGTACCCCATAAATCTTCATTATCCTCACTATACATACACTCCTGCACTCTGCATTTTGTTGTGCTGGTAACTGAACATGGCACCTTGAGCAAACCCCAAAACACTTTCCACACTGAAGAGCTCTGAATCAAGTCCTGTTGTTCTTACTGGAGAGAAGCAACACTCTTTTAAAACTATAACATGGCCAAGTGCAAGGTCCTGCACCTGGATAGGCACAATCCCAAGCACAACTCCAGGCTGGGTGGGGAATGGCTCAGAGCAACCCTGAGGAACAGGACCTGGGGGTCTGGGGTGAGGAAAAGCTCAACCTGAGGCTGCAGTGTGAGTGCAGCCCAGACAGCAACTGTGTGCTGGGCTGCAGCAAGAGCAGTGTGGGCAACAGGGCAAGGGAGGGGATTGTGCCCCTTGGCTCTGCTCTCCTCAGACCCCACCTGCAGTCCTGGGTGCAGTTCTGGAGCCCCCAGCACAGGAAGGCCATGGAAGTGTTGGAGCCAGTGCAGAGGAGGCCACCAAGATGCTGAGAGGGCTGCAGCAGCTCTGCTGTGAGGACAAGTTGAGAGAGTTGGGCCTCTGCAGCCTGGAGAAGAGAAGGCTTCGAGGAGATCTGATAGTAGCCTTCCAGGATCTGAAGTGGGCTACAGGAAGGCTGGGGAGGGACTATTGACAAGGTCTTGTAATGCCAGGACAAGGGGCAATGGGTTTGAAGTGGCAGAGGGGAGATTGAAAGTGGATGTTAGGAGGAAGTTGTTTGCAGTGAGGGTGGTGAGACACTGGCACAGGTTGCCCAGGGAGGTGTTCAAAGGCCCTGAATGACTCCATAATCTCTCTCCACCAATGCATGGTGCCCATGCCCCACACTGCACAGCCTCCACCTCCTCCTCTCTCTCTCCCTGCACTGTGCTCCATTCAAACAGCACCTTTGCAGGACCTGCCTGCTTTTATGCTGCCTTGAAACTGGACAAAGACAATTTAACTAGCCTGAGGCTTCTGCTTTCTGCACCACAGGAGCATCTGCATGGAGTCATTGCCTGAACTGCTTTTGGAGTTACACAGGGTGCCCATTTATTTTTTTTACCTCAAAACATCCCTGCCATAACATCCCACCACTGGCTTTATGTGGACTAGAATCATCCTGGCAGGCACCCCCAAAATCCTCAAGCCCAGGATTAAGCCTGTCCCACAGGATCCTTGTGGAGGATGTAAACAAAGGAGCCTTGACAGCTGGTGAATGATGGCTGTGAACATCCAGAGCCCTCTGGGGTGACCTCTTCACATTTTCATCATTTCTCTGAGGGTGAATCCCATGGAGTACCAAGGAAGAAAATAAGAAACAGGCTATTTTTAATTTTTTTTCTTACCCCATTCCTGGAAAATGACATCCACAAGCAGAGATGGCCCTTAGTAGATCCTGGCTTGGTGAGTCACAGCACTCTGTTATTATTTGATCCCTGTGAGGATAGCTGAGACCTCCAAAGAAATTCCCTCAGAGGAGGAAGGACATCCCTCAGGGAAGATATGAAGTGGACAAAGCCTACAGAGGAGCAGGGACCAGCAGATGGTGTGGGAATAGGAGAGCAAAGCCAGCACAGGGAGCTGTGTGTTCACAGAGGGGAAAGCTGACAGCACTGAGAATAAAACCCTGCAGCCCTGCCAGCTGGGTGATGTGTGTGGGTGTTCTCCACGCTGAACTCTGGATGTTATTCTTCATAGTCATTCAGCTCAGAAGCCACTCGAGCTTGAAAGATACTCCTTTAAAGGAGCAGCAGTGTCCTTGTCTTGTTGGTCCTGCCTTTGTTGAGGAATCTTACAGACCCCACAGCAGCAAAGCAATACCAGCATGGGGCTCAGCATTGTTATCTTCTCTTCAGTATAATGCCAGAGAGAAGATTGTGGCTGTCCTGCTGCACTGTGCTGATAGGAACAAACCAAGTCTGGGTAAGAAAACCAGCAGGCACAGCCCTGTTGATAAGAGGCTTTTATTGGCACTGCTTTCAAAGATACCACAGGTAGCTGGAACTCAGTTAGAAATTATTTTTGCTGTGTGAAGTTCTGGAGCCCCCAGCACAGGAAGGGCATGGAAGTGTTGGAGCGGGTCCAAAGAAGGCCACCAAGATGCTGAGAGGGCTGCAGCAGCTCTGCTATGAGGACAGGCTGAGAGAGTTGGGGCTGTGCAGCCTGGAGAACAGAAGGCTTCCAGGAGACCTTAGAGTAGCCTTGTAGGATCTGAAGGGGACTACAGGAAGGCTGGGGAGGGACTATTGACAAGGTCTTGCAATGACAGGACAAGGGGCAATGGGTTTGAACTGGTAGGGGGGAGATTGAAAGTGGATGTTAGGAGGAAGTTGTTTGCAGTGAGGGTGGTGAGACACTGGCACAAGTTGCCCAGGGAGGTTGTGGCTGCTCCCTCCCTGGAGGTGTTCAAGGCCAGGCTGGAGGAGGCCTTGAGTGACCTGTGCTAGTGGGAGGTGTCCTTGCCTATGGCAGAGGGTTGGAGCTGCCTGATCCTTGAAGTCCCTTCCAACCTTCCCATTCTATGATTCTTGATTCTATGATTTTTGCTTGCTGTGAGACCAAGAACAACAAATCTCAATAAATGAAGGCCAAGCCTAGAATTATTTGTCAATATGACATTAAAAAAGGTCCCAGATCTCTACATCACTTTAGGCTGCTTTATCTCCATCATACAAGAAATGGTTCTGATCCCTCTTGTTCAGTAGTGGAAAGCAGATTCCAGTGCCTGTTTTCCCCTGGATTACTTCAATTACTTTCAGAATCTCAGAAACCATTCCAAGCTCAAAGTTTTGTTTTATGTCTTTAATTTATTTCTTCTTTCAATTATCTCTGGCTAAATTCATCCCTGATCTCAGTCCACTGGCTACAGTTGTCTAAGACAGGGGATGGACTGGCACCAACAATGGGGAAAGTTCCAGCCCAGTAACACGCAGTACTGAAGGCAGAAAACCTCTTGGAGTCAGTTTTAAGCTCAAGCTAAAAATAGCAAATTCCTATTAAAATCTCCCAAGCCAGTTTCTCATGCTCAAACCCATTAATTTTCAAATTCAGACCACTCAAGGTCCCCTCCTGGGAGGTACTGAGTGATCTTTAGCTCCAGTTCCTGAGTGTTGCAAGAGCTGAAATTGCTGGGATCAGGCTGAGCTCCTAGTGACCAGCTAAGGGACAGCTGCCAGCACTGCCCAGCCCTGTGAGGGGCTCAGGGATCACCCCTCCAGTGGCTTCCAGGTACAAATGGCAACTGGAACTTACTCAGTAGTTTTCAAGGACCAAGATCCCAAACCAAGAAATCTCTCCTGCCCCAGCAGAGGTGACAAGATGTTCTGGCTGCAGACTGCATCTTCCTGCTGTCAGCTGCTGCCTCTTTGCCAGCTCACAAATGCTTGAGGGAGAATAATCACTTTTTCAGGTAATAATGTTCCTCTGACAGTGTTTTTTGCATTGTCATAGGGTTAGGTGCATAAACAGCAGTCACTTCAGATACAGCACTGAATATAAGACTTTAAATGTCCTGGCACAGCACAGCCACATAATCCTGGCTTCCTTTTGCATTTTCAGTGCCCAACATCCATCTCTATGGATTATCCCAGGAAAACAGAGTTCTGCATTGCTCATCTGGAAGGAAAAGTGGAAAAGAATTATTAAAGATGCTGGGACTCACTTCATCAAATGACAAAGGACAAATTGCTGGCTTTGGGTAGTTGTAAGGTAGCAACAGAAGGAGGGGAAGCTTTGTGGGCTCAGCAAACAGAGCTCAGTGCTGCTTGCCAAGGGAATGTCTTTATCGAAGAGTTACCAGCCCTGGTTCTTGCTGGCTGTATGGATTTCATGACAGATTTTGCAATGTTGTAGGGGGAAATGGATTGAGAGTACCCTAGGGACTCAAAAACCAGAAAGCAAATAAATCAGACTGTAAACACGTTTTTAATCTTGTGATTCTTGCACGTCCGTGGTTGCTGAGGAGGTGATGTTCTAAAGCAATCACTACTGGCCGTGCTGCAGAATGACGGTGATA
>VWZE01007068.1:73946-92553 GCA_013396675.1 Eubucco bourcierii | reverse complement strand
CTGACTGCCACCCTCACGCTGACTTACTGACATCCTTACTGACATCCTTACTGACATCCTAACGCGACCGCCGGATGCCCTCACACCAGCTGACCGACACCCGCACTCTGACACACAGACACTCTCACACTAGCTGCCTGACTGACACCCTCAGGCACTCTCACAGCTTCAGGGACCCCCCCACGCTCTGACACCTGCAGGAGCTGCTGCACTGAGGGGCACACTAGTGCACGCTCTGCCGTGTACGCTGGCAGGCTCTGATACACCCTTGTACAGGCTCACACATACATACTCAGACACTAACCCCAGCCCAGCAGACAGGTGTGTGAGCAGTTGCTCACTTGCTGTGGCACAGACACACACCCCCCAGAGTCATCCTCACTGCCTGCCCACAACTGGAGTCACACACACACTGATGGCACTCAAAGCAGTGTCCCGAGCTGCCCGAGCTCGTGCACGGTTCTAGGCACTCAGGCTTCCATTCTCATGCTGTTAGGCACTTACACACTCCTAAACCTGTACACTTGCACACTCCCAGGGTTCCTATGCTGGCTTATGTACTCACATGCTCACGCTTGTATGCACTAAGGCACTTACATTCATGCTGGTGCTGCTAGAACCACAGGCTTGTACTCACAGGCACTCTCATGCTTGTATACCGCTCACCACCCCTCTCCAAGGCATCCCTCACTGCCTACCCACACACACACCTACTACACCTACAAGGATTTGCACTTTCCTATGTGCATACACACACATGCTCTTAAGGACTTACACAGTGTTTCCCTCATTCCTGCCTGCATCTGCACCTGGCAGCACACTCACAGATGCTTCTTCACCCTCAGGTGTCTCTCACTGCTGTGGGCACACTCACACAATGACACACACGTCCCTTGTCTGCCTTTCACACACCCCCTGCCACTCATGCACCTCAGTCCCTCACTGCTTGCCCCTGTACACACACACAGACTCACACATGTACTCACACCCAGCATGGTGTGGTGCTCTGCCGTAGGCTGTGCTCACGTGGTGCCCTGGTAGCTTCACTGTCTGCCAGTTTTACACCACCACAGATGCAGTCCCACAACTCTGTCACAGTGTCCTTGCCACCACCACCCACTCACACATCTACACCTGCAGTTTGGGGCCTCTCATGCATGGATGCTGAGGTGCTGGAGCAGGTCCAGAGAAAGGCAACAAAGCTGGGGAAGGGTCTGGAGAGCAGGGTAGTGAGGAGCAGCTGGAGGAGCTGGGAGTGTTTAGTCTGCAGAAGAGGAGGCTGAGGGGAGACCTCATTGCTTTCTGCAGCTTGCTGAAAGGAGGCTGGAGCCAGGTGAGGGTTTGGCTCTTCTCCTGAGGAACGAGTGACCGGATGAGAGGAAATGGCCTTAAACTGCCCCAGTGGAGGTTTAGTTTGGACATGAGGAACAATTTCTTTCCTCAAGAGTGGCCAGGGATTGGAACAGGCTGCCCAGAGAGATAGTGGAGTCACCATCCCTGGAGATCTTCAGGAAGCCTGGGAACATGGTTTAATGGCCATGGTGGTGTTGGGCTGATCGTTGGACTGGATGCTCTTGCAGGGCTTTTCCAACCCAAAGCATTCTGTGTTCAGGGCAGTGCTGCCTCCTGCTCCTGGCACTCTAACAGAGTCCTTTCTGCTCTGCATCACGCCTCCACGGGGTACCTGACACCTTTTGCACATGGAAGTACAATGTGGTCACCCACTGCCAGCCACTGCAGGAGTCTGCACCTTCTGTCACACACACAGTGACAGATCTGCCTGGTACCTGACAGACACCAACACGCTGAGGGCTGTCACTCAGCTTGGGCCATCTGGCTCACTCACACACGTGTGTTTGTACAGGGAGCTATTGATGCTTCCCCCACACCTCAGAGCCACATTAGCTGCCACACAGAATCATAGAACACCAGAGGTTGGACTGGACCCCTGGAGCTCACCCAGTCCTACCCCCTGCTCCAGCAGGGCACCCACAGCAGTTTGCCCAGGATCACAATGCTCAGGGTGGGTTGGAAGCTCTCCAGAGAAGAAGACTCCACAACCTCTCTGGGCAGCCTGCTCCAAGGCTCCGGCATCCTCACACCAAAGAAGTTTCTCCTCTTATTGAGCTGGAACTTGCTGTGTTGCAGTCTCCAGGTGCAGCCCTTCCCCAGCAGCGTGCACTGCATGAAGCCTTCACTTAAGTGAGTCTCCTCCTGCACTCTGGCACACACAGATGAGCATCAGATACCTGCCGCCAGCTTCAGCCCCATCGGGTGTTTCTCACTCTCTCACACCACGCAGGCAGCATGTCCTGCCAGACAGTGCCCAGCACCCCCTGACTCGCCCAGCGCCAGCCCTCGCCCAGGACGTGGACGCAGTCGGTGCCCCGGGGGCGGTGCAGGTCCCAGCCCTCTCACGGGCGCGCTCAGAGCTGTCCCCTCCCGCCGCTGCTCGGCGGTCGCTGGAGGTGGAGGCAGCTCCGCAGCCCCCTAGCCCGGCTGGCCGAGGGCCGCCCTGTCTGGCGAGAGCTCGCCGCAGCCCCCCGGGCGGCGCCCTGGCACCTCTGTGCCCCTCGGTGAGCGGAGCGGGGTTCTGCCCCCTGCTCTCCCCTGCTCCCCGTAGCGAGCGCTGCCGTTTGTTGCTGTATGTTTCTGAGTGGCTTTTGTCCTTCTGTGAAAGCTCCCTGTTCTCTCAATTCATGCTGTCTCTTGGGTTCCACTTTGCAGACTGTTGAGCCTGGTTCATGCATGCCTGCTGGTTTTGAGTGGCATCGACCCTCTTAAATGAGTCTTCTTTTTGAAGTGTAAGGGTAAAATACTTCTCAATAATGTTTTAACTGCTTAGGGTGACATTGACACTTATATTCTCCTTTTTGTAAATGCCCTGATCTAACTTTTTTATTTTGCTTTTGTAGCTGGAGCCATATATGGACGAAAACTTTGTTTCAAGAGCCTTTGCCACCATGGGAGAGCTTGTTCTGAGCGTAAAAATCATTCGAAACAGGTTGACAGGGTAACTGTTTCTGTTTGTTCTCAGTTTGTGCTACTGGCGCCTTGGGACTGATCCCTTTGCCCTCTGCATGGCCTCGCTCTGCTCCTTCCCGTGTTGTGGGGAGCTCCCCCTTCAGCCTTTTTCCCTTTGCTGCCAACAATAGGAGTGTATTGATGGCAGCAATGGAGAGCACAGTTGCTGCCTCTTTGACCTCCCATCAACAACCCAAGGGCTGGCCCTCACCCCGCAGTGCTTCAGCGCTGGCTCAGAGTGCCACATGCAGCAGCAGCAGCATACATGTGTCACACAGCAGCAGCGTTTGGATGCCACAGAGTCCCTCTGGGCTTTGGCGACTAGTTCGTGTGACTTGTTGCACTGGTGCAGCCTCGTGATGCTGGCAGAGGTGGGCAGCCTGACTTAGAGCAATATGAGAACCTCTGGAGTTGGTGAGGAGCTGGAGGGAGCACGAAGTCGTTTGCTGCAGGCAGCACAGAGTAGTTTGGTGTTCTTGTAAATGTTTCATTTCAGTTTGTAATAGTTTAAACTTGGGTGGGAATGATTCTGGTCTGTGAAAGTAGGAAGTAAACTAATAACTAACTGTGAGCAAAGCTGTTCTCTGTGTGCTGGTGTTGACTTACTGGTAAGTAGGGGCTATCACTTTGCTAGAGATCCGAGGTTCCTTTGTGGCTTCTTTGTGCTAACTCACGTTTGTACTTTGAAAACCAAATTGTTCTGAGTGTTGCAACTCGAGCAGATTTCCTACCACCAGTTGTCTAGAAGTGTAAATTCCCCCCCCACCTCCTCCAACGTGTTTTAAACCTGGAATCTTTCTCTCCTCTCCTGTGTCGTGTGTTCAGAATTCCAGCAGGCTATTGCTTTGTAGAATTTGCAGATCTAGCTACTGCAGAGAAATGTTTACACAAAATCAATGGGAAACCTCTTCCTGGTGCAACACCGGTGAGTAAATGAAAACAACCAGCTGGGAACCAGAACTGGGAAGGAAAAGATGGTGTGGAATCTGTTTGGGTTTTTTTTTGAATGCTTACAGACCAATTCTACAGTTAGCCAAGTGGGGTTTCTCTGTTCTTTAGTCATGAGCATAAAACTATTAATGTTCTTGCTCAGAAAAATGTTGGAAACCCACTGGTGTCTCTGTGAGTGTCTGGGTAAAGTCCAGGTGCAGAAATGCTTTGATGGGGGGGTTTATTTCTGAGTCTTTCTACTCTTACCAAAGTTGGGCTAGTGAGAAAGCAGAGAACAAGGAGAAAGTGACAAATGTTTTCTCCTGCAGTCCTATTTGTGCTCTGTATTGATTGATTACAAGTGTGTTGCTACAGATGTACAGGGTGAGCCTGTAGGTTCACACCGAGCTCTGGATTTGCAACACAAACAGATTTGGAAGCCTTGCTTTATGCTTAGCCCTTAGCACACAGAAGTCACTTAAAGCTATTTACAGTGGAGAAGGAGCTAACAAGTGTGTAGTTGCAGTACATAGCAAACACCTCGGGTACATCAGGGTAAGATAGGTAGGAAGAACAGGAGGAAGAGTCCTGGAGGCTAATTTTAGGCTGTTGACTCGAGTGTGTAGTGGATCAAAAGCGAGTCGGCTGACACAGCTGTCAGTGTACCCACAGCAGTTGGCTGCAGTAGCTGTGATGACTGCTTCACAAAGCAGCTCTAGAGTCACCTCCATTCCAATCAGGTAGATCAATGCCTGCTTCAGTGTCCTTAATTCCCCGAGGAGGAAACAGGGAAATACAGACTGAACTGCTGGAGTGGGTCCAGAGGAGGCTACCAAGATGCTCAAAGGGCTGAAGACCCTCCCCTATGGGGACAGGCTGGGAGAGTTGAGGCTGTTCAACCTGGAGAAGGTCTCCAAGGAGATCTTAGATCAGTCTTCCAGTGCCTGAAAGGAGCTACAAGAAGCCTGGGGAGAGACTTTTGACAAGGATTCTTAGTGACAGGACAAGAGGGAATGGATTGAAGCCTGAGGAGGGGAGATTGAAAGTGGAGATGAGGAAGAAATTCTTGACAATGAGGGTGTGGAGACACTGGCACAGGTTGCCCAGGGAGGCTGTGGATACCCCCTCCCTGGAGGTGTTCAAGGCCAGGTTGGATGAAGCCTTAAGCAACCTGGGCTGGTGGAGGTGTCCCTGCCCGTGGCAGTGGGTTAGAACTGGGATCTTTAAGGTCCCTTCCAAGCCAACCCATTCTATGAATGGATGAACTGTTCCTTTAATGTTATTAAAAGGGTAATGTCCCCTAAAAGGGGTAGCTGAGAGGCCTGGGGGGGCCTGTTTTACCTGTCCTCTTTCATATGCAAATCAGAGCCCATGGTTAAGGGAAGCTCATTTTCCTAGATGGCTTCTGCAGTCACTAGAGAGACAAAGAGAGCAGCTCTTGCAAAGAGTGATGGAATGGTCAGAGTTTGATTTGGGGAACACACATCCTTACAGTTCAGCTCAGAGCAGGGTGTTGTGCTGAGGGGAGATTTACAGAGCACATAGAGAGAATTAGAGATGTCAGACAGATCCAGCACGGGCAGCCTGAATCAGTGCACTCAGCAGACAACTGTCCAGCTCTCCTCTTGCATTTAGAGACTTTTCCCTCTTATTTACAGCAAAGTGAGTGTGGCTCACTCTTCACTTTAATTTTAAACACTGAATCAGCCATGGGGACAGCAGCCATGGTCCCCAACCAGTGTCCCCAGCCCCCATCTGAGTGGAAGAGCTCACAGGTCTCATCACCTTGAAATCCAAAATAGTGCAATGAACAGCAAGATCCCCACACACACACAAGTTATAAAAGCACTTCCAAGTGGCATCTAAATGTTTGGTTAACTTGTAAATAGTCCACAGAGAGAGCCACGAACCCCTGTGCAAGTGCAAGTGTGCAGGGAGCAGGTCCACAGCCTGGAGCAAAGCCTTTGCTCTGTTTCCCAGTGAAACACCTCAGCAGGCACAGGAGCACGCTGGGTCTGCAGTGCACTGACCTGAGCTGTAGGTTAGGAGCTCAGAGTAGGCTGCTACCTTTGCCCAAATTCCCCTTGAATTCTCATCACTGTGCCCCTGTGCAGTGCAGAGGGAGATCTGCTTTGGAAGCCTGTTGGGAGATAAAAAAACTATTTTGAAGCCACTCAAGCTGAGAAGGGAAGCATCCAGCATCATCATATGCAGGCTGGGTGAGCTTGGGGCACCAGTGTTCTGGCAAAGGAGTGCAACTCTGTGCTTGCTCCTTTGACAGACACATTTCAGAAAGAAACAGCACTCCAGTGAGCCTGCTTGGGTCATTCTGTGCCAGGCATCATGTAAGAGTGCCTCTGGGATCAAGATCCTTGGGGCTGTGAGGCAGAAGATTGGTTGCTGCTTATGTCTGGGTCTAAACTTAGATGTGAGTTGGGCACAAGTTGCTGAACGCTGGTAGAATGGGGATGGACAGGCAGTGGGCACAAATCAAGGCTCCTGGGAAGCATAAAGTGAGGTGCAAATTTTAAGGAGGCCTCCAGTGTCCAGTGGCAGGGAATTCTTTCAAATAAAACTCTTAACTTTAGATGTTCCTCAGTGAGACATCAGCAGAGCAGAGCACTTAGCCATGCTTCTGACTCATGGATCAGTTCTGTCTTCAGTGTGGCAGTACTGGAGATCACACATGTCCTGTGGGCTGTGCTCTCTGTTCCTTTTCAAACCTTGAAATTAGAGGTCATTTCAGCTTTGTTGTTGCTACCTCTGCTTTCTTGCCTTCCCTAAAGACACAAACTTCTGGTGCCATGTCAGACTCTGCTGTCCATCACTAGCTTTAGAAACTGTTGCTGGTTTTTGTTGCTGCATCTGCAGTAAGGTCAGATACAGCTGTTGTATTTCATAGCTGAACTCCAGTCAGGTGTGAACTGGGGAGCCCAGAACTGGACCCAGTGTTGCAGATGTGGCCTCACTAGGGCACAGAAGGTGGGAAGGAGAATCTCCTTTGCCCTGCTGGCCACACTCTTCATCCACTCAAGGTGAATTCCCTTTGTTTTCTTCCATTGCACTGACTCAGAAGATCTAGAAGAGGGGAAGGAGGGAAGAGGTGGAAAGGGAGATGAGAGAGATGAAGGGAGGGAGAAGATGAAAGCTGTGCTTGACTAAGGTGACCTGAAAGAGTTGAGAACCAAAATGATTTGTGCAGTCAAAGACTTCCATTAAAATGCCAGCAGCAGCCTTTGGCCAACTTCTCCCTGCAAGAGTAAGGAAAGGAAACGGAAATTTGTTCCTAGTGATTTAAATCATTGCACCGCTTGTTGAAGCTGATTAAACAGTTTCCAAAACAACACTGGATGTCTGTCAGCCTTGAGAAGGTTGTGTGAAATGAGCTTATTGTCTTTTCTTCACAAAAACATTTGATGTTTGGATTCCTTTTTGCCTCGTTTCAGGCAAAGCGATTTAAGTTGAATTATGCGACCTACGGGAAGCAGCCAGACAACAGGTAAATGCTCCTGAGCCAGAGAGCAGCTTTGCTGCTTCAGCTCTTTGCCAACTGCCTTGCAAAGAACATTTTAAAACATAAATCCACAAGCTGATCAGTGCCTGTTGTTAACAGAGAGAGGATAAATGTCAGGAGGTTTGTGCTTTGCCTTTTGTGTGACAGAGTGGATTTGTCAGGAGTGGCTTTTTGAGGGTTTTAAACTTCACAGCTTTTCCCAGCATCTCATCCTTGCAGTGCAAAGTTAAGATCAATACACCAAAAATAACCAATCTATAAATAAGGCATCAACATTTTCTTGCCATATTAGAAATCTGGAGATATCTTGCAAGATTTCAGGGGACCTTAAAGCTGTGTTTCAGGGTCTGAAGCAGGCTACAGGAAGGCTAGGGAGGGACTGTTCAGAAAAGCCTGTGATGACAGGACAAGGGGCAATGGTTTGAAACAGAAGCAGGGCAGATTTAGATTGAGCATCAGGAGGAAGTTCTGCACAGTGAGAGTGGTGAAATACTGGAGCAGATTGCCCAGGGGTGTGATTGAGACCTCATCCCTAGAGACATTCAGCATCAGCCTTGATGTGGCCCTGGGCAACCTGCTGTAGTTGGAGGTGTTCCTTCCACCTGCAGGGTGGTTGGACAAGATGAGCTTGAAGGGTCCCTTCCAACCCAATGCAATCTGTGAATCTGTGAACTAAGCAATGAAATGATCTTGAATAAAATGTTTAATTCTTTAATTAAAAAGCAGTATCAAGTAGGTTGTCCTGTTGACTTAACTTGGAGAAGCAGTGCCACCGAAAATTTGTCACCTACACAACTGGTGACATTTTAAAGTATCCATGAAGTGCTCTTTTGTGTGCAGTTCTGGAGCCCTCAGCACAGGAAGGACATGGAAGTGTTGGAGTTGGTCCAGAGGAGGCCACCAAGATGCTGAGAGGGCTGCAGCAGCTCTGCTGTGAGGACAGGCTGAGAGAGTTGGGGCTCTGCAGCCTGGAGAAGAGAAAGCTTCGAGGGGACCTGGTAGTAGCCTTCCAGTATCTGAAGGAGGCTACAGGAAGGCTGGGGAGGGACTATTGACAAGGGCTTGCAATGACAGGACAAGGAGCAATGGGTTTGAACTGGCAGAGGGGAGATTGAAACTGGATGTTAGGAGGAAGTTCTTTACAGTGAGGGTGGTGAGACACTGGCACAGGTTGCCCAGGGAGGTTGTGGCTGCTCCCTCCCTGGAGGTGTTCAAGGCCAGGTTGGACAAGGCCTTGAGTAACCTGTACTGGTGGGAGGTGTCCCTGCCTATGGCAGGGGGTTGGAACTGGCTGATCCTTGAAGTCCCTTCCAACCTTCCCATTCTATGATTCTATGATTTTAATATCACTCCTCTGAAATCAAACATTTAGGCTGAATGTTATCTGTCACTCAGCATAACTCTTGGGTTGTCCTTTTGAGCTTAGAGAGTTTTCTTTTGATTTCTTCAGCCCAGAGTATTCCCTCTTCGTGGGAGACCTGACCCCTGACGTGGACGACGGCATGTTGTACGAGTTCTTTGTCAAGGTGTATCCATCCTGCAGAGGTGGAAAAGTGGTTTTGGACCAGGCAGGAGTATCCAAGTAAGTCATCTCTTACTCATTTTTTTTCTTTCCCTCCAAGTCTTAGTGCACTTTTGAAATACTGGGAAAGCTCTAAGAAACCTGGAAAGAGCATCTTGCAGAATTCTCAAATGGGTTTGGGCTCTTGCAGTGCTGAGACTGCTGAGGCTCCTGTGTTTTGTTTCAGATAGGGTAGGGCAAATGATGCTGTGAGTCATTGGCAGGTACTTACTAGCCACTTTCATCATCTTTACTGCAGAAGTCTTGGTAAAAAAGTTGTCTAAACGTTGGATTTCTTGATGTTATTGAAACATTTTCTGAGCAGAAAAGGAAACTGTTTTCCTAGAAGAGAAATCACCTGGTAAGCATCCTTGTTTTCTAGAGCCTGGCTTCAGTGAGAGGCAGTATTCTGATGGAACACCTATGAGAGTGTTGGGATAAGACTTAAAATGTAGCTGTGGGTCTCCTCTCTTTCTCATGTGCAACCTCAGCCTTTCAGAGCTGCTCAGTGAGCCTTTGGCTGTTAAAGTACTTGGGCTGCAGCTGCCACCTTACCTGAGATTGACACTGCTGGAGTGGGCTCTGGGTGCAGTCCCAGGCTGTTGCTGCCAGGGACTTTGTTGTGACTTGTGCAGTTGCTCAAAAGCTGAGGCAACTGCAAGTGTTGGTGTGAAGTGAGAGAGGAACCTGGGGCTCGTGGACATGCCTGGTGAAGGCTTGGCCCCTCCAACCAGGGCTGGCAGATCAGGAAAGCCTCCTCCTCCCACCACCTCTTGTTCAGGCTAGAGAGGAGCTGAAAGTCTGATGCCATAATGCTGTGCCTGCTACTTTGCTTTCTGCTAAGGGCACAGGCTTGGGGGCTTATGGCTGCAGGATCAGGACAGAATTCTTCAGGGGAGGTGCTGACCATGAAGAAGTGATTTCTTGGTGTGAAAAAATGAAGTGTCTTGAAAAGCTGGAAGCAGCCCTGTCTGCAGCTCTTCCTGTACACTGCATCCAACCCTTCGCTGTCCATCTCTGCTCTGAAGGTGCCAATATTCCTGAAAGGCTGCTCCCATCTGAAAGGCTGCAGGAGACTTTATAATGACTTAGACACTCCTGTGTGCAAAAACCTAAAAGTGAATTAAACAGACTTAAAATCTGACTTAGAATCATAGAATTATTTTGGTTGGAAGAAGCCTTTAAGATCATCAAATCCAAGATCATCGAGTCAGGACTTGGAATGGTTTCATTTGCCGTGGTCCTTTCCTAGAGGGCAAGTTCAGCAGTGTGTCCACATACATAGAGTTTTGGTCTTGCTTGGTTATAGATAAAGCTGAGTTCTGATTTGATCTTCAGTGTGTGAGGAGCACACACACAGGTGTGAAGCAGACATTTGGGCTCAGATGTAAAGCTCCTTGTGCCAGGCACTGGGTTTCCTGGGGCTCTGGAATAGCTTCCAGTGTGGCCATAGTACAAGAACTGGGTGATGCCACTTTCCAAATAACATGCAACATGGTGCTTAGGAGTTCCCACAGAACAGCTGGTATGCTGCAAATTGACACCCTTGCTTAGGGCTGGTTCTTGTCCCCAGGTGGACAAGCCCTTTCCCTCCCCAGATCCTTTCCTTCTCCCTGATGGGTTCTTCCTTAACCTCCCACACCTAAGGCTTTGATCTTTCTGCTGCGTGAGGCAGCCCAGCCCATCATGGGCTCTTGGCACTGGCCTCTGGGGTGCTGTTGCATGACTTCTGACTCACCACAGCAACAGAATCCCACGCAGAGGACCTCTGGGGCTGGAGGGGAGTCCATGTTTGCTGTCTAGCTGATGTCCAGCACTGCCAGCACCAACAGTGGAGGGTTGCTGCAGAGCCCAGCGGGGCACTACGTGCCTGCCCTCTTCCAGCTGTGTTGTCAGGGCAAGTTTTAGCAGCTTGCAGTTAAGAGCTTAGTTTCAGGCCTGCTGTTGAGGGTGCTGTTGGGGCTGGGCCCTTGTTAGGAGTGATAGAAAGCCTGGCTGATTATTTTCCTGTCAAGAAAAGGATTTGATGGGAAGGTGCATCCCGGGCACTCCTACAGCAAAGCGACGCTGTCCTTCAGAGAGGGGCAGTGCCCATGGCCTGTCAGTCCTGTGCTGACTTGCAGCTGGTGAGATTATCTGCAGTGCACCCTCAGCAAGTTTGCAGATGACATCAAGCTGAGTGGGGTGGTTGGCATGCCTGAGGCACAGGATCCACTAGAGGGATATGGACAAGCACAAGAAATGGGACCATATGGACCTCATGAGGTTCCACAAGGACAAGGGCAAAGTGCTGCACTGGGTTGGGGATAACCCCCAGCACACTCCAGTCTGGGGGAGTAAGGACTGAAGAGCAGCCTTGAGGAGAAGGACTTGGGGTGCTGGTGGGTGAAAAGTCAGACATGAGCTGGCACTGAGTGCTGCCAGCCCAGAGCTGATACCCAGCAATATGGGCATCAGGGAAGGAGTTCTGCCCCTCTGCTCTACTGAGACCTCTTCTGCAGTGCTGGGGCAGCTCTGGAGTCCTCAGCACAGCACAGACAGGGATCTGTTGGAGCAGGGCCAGAGGAGGCCACGGCAGTGCTGGCAGAGCTGGAAGGGCTCTGCTGTGAGGCCAGGCTGAGAGAGTTGGGGGTGTTCAACCTGGAGAAGAGAAGGCTCCAAGGAGACCTTCTGGTGGCCTCTCAGAGCTTCAGGGGCTGGTCAGAAAGCTGGGGACAGACTTTTGAGCAGGACCTGTTATAACAGGACAGGAGAGGATGGTTTGGACTGAAAGAGGGAGATTGAAACTGGAGAGAAGGGAGAAATGTTTGACACTGAGGGTGTTGAGAGTTTGTCCCAGTTTGCCCAGAGAGGTGGGAGCTGCCCCATGGCTGGCACCAATGCAGGTCAGATTGTCTGGGGCTCTGACTTTTAAAAGCTCCTTCCAACCCAAAGTGTTCTGTGATCTGCATCCTCCCAGTATGGATCTGAGGCTTTGTGGTTATCCATACATTGTCCTGTCCTGTCTCAACTTATTTCCAATTCCCCAGTACCCTCTGGCACAAGAAGTGCTTCACTTTGGTAAAGGCCTGACCACCACTGCTGCAGTTGGGGCCTGTGGGTTCAGACACTTTCCAAAAGCTGTCACTAAATCTCTGCTCAGAGCGGGCACAGCCCCAGCCAAAGTACTGGGGAAGGGTTAGAACAAATTCTGACTTCACTGTGAAGAATATTTAAACAGTAAAGTGGAGGGGGCTCTTTTGTGTGTTTGATGTGAGTTCTTCTGTATCTCCACAGAGGTTACGGGTTTGTGAAATTCACAGATGAACTGGAACAGAAAAGAGCCCTGACAGAGTGCCAGGGAGCTGTGGGCTTGGGCTCCAAGCCTGTGCGCTTGAGTGTGGCTATCCCCAAAGCGTGAGTATGAGAGCAGCCAGGTGGGAGAGCAGCTCTGCTTTGAGATGTCCCTTAGTGCTTTGGATGTTCCCATCACAAAGTGAAGGAATGTAGTAAATGGCTGGAGTAGCAGAACTGCAGAGGGAATCCGAAGGGCTGTAAGACTGGATCAGGAGAGAGCGCTGAGTGCTGCTTTTGATTGTTGTGCAACAGCCGCAGAGGCCTCACAGCTGGGTGTAAACAGAATCCTTTTGAATGTCTGTGTTCTTTGCATTGAAATGAAATGGTCTGAATCTGCTTGTTGATTTCTGGATGGGCAAAGCACAATTACCTTGCTGATTCTGTTGTGATGTCTACTAAATCGAAGTCTTTTTGGGGCAGGGATTAACTTTTTTTTCTGTGTTTGTTCAGAACCTGATACAATGAGATCCTGGTCTGACTTGGGGCTCGTAGCACTAGGGTAATACGAATCATAGTAATTGCTCCCTGTTTGAATACTATTGAGATTTTCAGTGACCTCAAAAGTCTTGGGGGGGGATAAGGAAGAGAAGAGTAGCAAAAGGGGGGTGTATCATGGTGAGAAGATTGATGATTCCCTCTTCCCACTATTTCCATCACTGGCCACAGCTTTACATGTGACATATTTTCGTTGTCAAACAATATTTGTCAGTTCCTTCATTCAGACCTCAGTGATCAGGAGGGATTCCCAATTCCTTGGGAAGAGGAGTTTTAGGCAGTTCACAGGCTGCTGAAGTTTCTTTTCATAATTACTTGTGGTCCTTTTTAATCCATGAGCTCTTCCAGCTCTTTGCAGTGAGGATCTCCCAGATCAGTGGGAATCACAGTATCACACTATCACAGTCTCACAGTATCACCCAGGTTGGAAGAGACCCCAAAGATGATCAAGTCCAACCCATTACCACAGACCTCAAGACTAGACCATGGCACCAAGTGCCACGTCCAAACCTGCCTTTGGGGACAACAAGCTCAGGCTTCTTTGTGACAGTGGCAGGAGGAGAGGGATTTGTTCCAGTCTTACCCTCAGTTCTTTTACAAGGCTCCCAAGTCTTGAACTCCTCATGTAAAGCACAACTTAGTATCTTATCTGAGGAAGCTTCCCATTTATCAGAAGGAAAAAGGGACCTGAGAATCCAGAACGTGGTTCAGGATTGTTCTAAACTCGAGGCTCCTAGTCCTGAGCTTTTCTCCTCCCAAAGCCAGGAGGTGAGACTGAATTAACTCCCAGGAGGACAGCAGAGTTAATTAGTGAAGATGAATATCAATGCAGGAGAGGCTGTTTCTTTTCAACCACTTCTTTCTCTCTGCAAGTGTATATAAACAACAAACCCTGCTGCGGGGAACAGCCTGGCTTTGAAAGCTGCAGTTTGCATGTTAGGCTGAGCCTAGACTGTCCCATGATGCACCTTAAGCTGTCTGGCTTCTGCTGCTTGCTTTCTCACTTGATCTGCATTACTTGCAACTCCTGCTTTGTTCTTTTCAAGTAACCGTGTGAAGTCACTGGAGTACAGTCAGATGTACAGCTACAACTACAACCAGTACTACCAGCAGTACCACAGCTACTACGCGCAGTGGGGGTACGACCAGAACACTGGCAGCTACAGCTACAGCTACCCGCAGTACGGCTACACACAGAGCACCATGCAGGTAGGGCAGCATCAGGGAGCCCACAGGTGACAGGGGCAGGGCCCTGCCTCCAACAGGCTGCTAACAAAGCCACTCGGGAGGAAGCAGAACTGCTCAGCAGCCCCCTGGTGTTGTGTGAGGGATGTGGAGTCGCAGAATGGTTTGGGTTGGAAGGGACCTTAAAGATCAGCCAGGTCCAACACCCTGCCATGGGTAGGGATACTTCCTGCTAGAACAGGTTGCTGACCTGGCTTTGAACACTTCCAGGCTTGGAACCTCCACAGCTTCTCTGGGCAAGCTGTTCCAGTGCCTAACCACTCTCATGGTAAAGAATTTTTTCCTAATGTCCAACCTAGATCCACCCTGCTCCAGTTGCAGACCCTTGTCCTATCACCACAGGCACTCCCATAGCCCCCTTCAGGTACTGGAAGGCTGCTCCAGAGTCTCCCCAGAGCCTTCTCTTCTCCAAACTGAAAAACTCCAACTTTCTCAGTCTGTCTTCATAGGAAATGTACTCTAGCTCTTGGATCATCTTTGTGGCTTCCTCTGGACCCACTCTAGCAGTTCTGTGTCCTCCCTTCTCCAAATTTCTGGGACTGGAAGGTAAAAGGGGAATTTAAAAAAGGGGTAAAAAGGTCTGGAGCACACAAAAGGTCTCTTTACATGGTTGTTTTGGTAGAGAGACCCTGTCCCATGTTGCCCAGAGAGATGAGAGATGCTTCATCCCTGGAACCTTTCCAGATCAGGTTGCTGGGGGCTCTGAGCAGCCTGCTCTAGTTGCAGGTGTCCCTGCTGACTACAGGGAGTTCAGACTGGATGAGCTTTAAAGGTCCTTTGCCACCCAAACCATTACTCCATTATTCTATGGAGACATTGTCTCTTGAGACCAGCACAGCCACCCAGCTTCACCACAGGAGATTCAGAAGCTTAGTCTGGGGTCTGCTGGGAGTGGAACACAAGGCTCAGGTGTGCAGAGGTCTGCTGCAGTCAGTGTGGGACAGCAGGAGTCAGAGGTCATGCTGGTAAAAGCCCAGAGAAATATCTGTGGTCCTAAGGGCTTTGTTTTTCCTTGCAGACATATGAAGAGGTTGGTGAGGATGCACTGGAAGGTAGGTTTCTTGTGCTCTGCTGAAGTTCTCTGTCCTGCACTGATCAGAGAGACTTTCTCAGGCTGTCCCTTCATTCCCATATGTGACACCCCCTTGGCAGTAAATCCCAGTTCTGAGAGGAGTTGTAGGTCACTGGCACCTAGTACAGCTGCATCCCTGTTGTACCATTGCTGTTCCTACTCTGAACCTTGTCAAGACTGAAACTGACTCCAGCAGCAGCATCTTCTGCAGTGCTTAGTCTTTCATCTCTTTTTTTTTTTGTTAGGTTTTCTGGTGTGCTACAAAACCAATAGCAATGTTCTGCAACATTTTGGAATTTCATCCCCAAGATCCTTCACTGTGCTTTTAGTTCAGCACAGCACCAGCAGCAGTTAGCAGACATCTGCTTTAGCAGTCATTGCTTGGAGTGGGCCTCCAAACCACCTGGGCTTTTAGATGCACTTGCTTTGGTTTCCTTTATTGGTGCAAGAAAAAAATATCATAGAATCATTTTGGTTGGAGAGGTCCTTTAAGGTCATCCAGTCCAACCTTTCCACCAAGCCTGGAGCTAACCCGTGCCCCTCAGTGCCACATCTCTGCCTCTTAGAAACACCTCCAGGGATGGGGATTGAACCACATCCCTGGGCAGCCTGTACCAGTCTTCAAGGAAATAGAAAGGGAGATCTACCTGCACCTCTGCTCCTCCACTTTACCATCTTGGTGCCAAGCCACATTCTGTGGCAGTTCAGGTGGTTGCCCCTGGTCTACAAGAGGCAGGTCTGTGTCCTCTGTTGGCTTTGCTGTGGGGTAGTCACCACTGGAAGGAGAGGCAGGCTTGGATTTCTTCCTTACTTCATTGCAGAAAGACTTAGCAGGGCTAACCTAGTAATGATCATGACTGAGCAAGTGCAGAGACTTCCATCACTTTTGTTTTAATAAAACCAAGATATCCTCTCCTACAAGGGCAGGCTGGGGCAGTTGGGTCTGTTCAGCTTGGAGAATCATAGAATCATAGAATGGGAAGGTTGGAAGGGACCTCAAGGATCATCCAGTTCCAACCCCCTGCCATAGGCAGGGACACCTCCCACTAGTACAGGTTACTCAAGGCCTCATCCAATCTGGCCTTGAACACCTCCAGGGAGGGAGCAGCCACAACCTCCCTGGGCAACCTGTTCCAGTGTCTCACCACCCTTACTGTAAAGAACTTCCTCCTAACATCCAGTCTAAATCTCCCCTCTGCCAGTTCAAACCCATTGCCCCTTGTCCTGTCGTTGCAGGACCTTGTAAATAATCCTTCCCCAGCCTTCCTGTAGGCCCCCTTCAGATACTGGAAGGCTACTATCAGGTCCCCTCGAAACCTTCTCTTCTCCAGGCTGAAGAGCCCCAACTCTCTCAGCCTGAGAAAACTTCAGAGAGACCTTAGAGCAACCTTCCAGCACCTGAAAGGGGCTACAAGAGTGCTGAGAAGAGACTTTTTATAAGGGCCTATGGTGATTGATAGGACAAAGGGCAATGGCTTAAAACTGAAGCAGGGTGGATTTAGGTTAGACATTAGGAAGAAGTTCTTTACTCTGAGGGTGGTGAGACACTGGAACAGGCTGCCTGGAGAAGCTGTGAAAGTTTCATTCCTGGAAATGTTTAAGATCAGTCTAGATGAGGCTTTGAGCAACCTGGTCCCTGGACACCTGGATGATCTTTGAGGTCCCTTCCAACCCAAAGCATTCTGTGGGGGCTGTGGGGTTTTTCCTAACACCTTCGGCGTGCAAGCTCTTTATCTGTCTGTCTTTCCCCCTGTAGATCCCACACCTCAGTTAGACGTCCACGAAGCAAATAAACAGTTTATGGAGCAGAGTGAAGAGCTCTATGATGCCCTGATGGACTGTCATTGGCAGCCTTTGGACACTGTCTCCTCAGAGATCCCAGCTGTGCTATAGCCTCGTGGCTGAGGCGCTGTGTCCGTGTGAGGAGCCTGCAGCGCGCTCCGGACTCTGCCGCTGCTCCCGGATCCTGCAGTGGTCAGGGGTGGCCTTTTCTCCACCCAGGTGTGGTACTCGAGGTACAGGAGGGCTGTGGCCTTCCCTGTGCAGAATGAGTATTGTAGGAGCATCATGGTAACCTTTATTCATGGTGAAAAACTAGAACTGCAACAGTTTTAGTCCCTTTGTCTTGAAATGAGCTCTTACTACTTGTTGGGAATTGTAATTTATAAGCTTCCAACCAGCTGGCACAGGGCAAAGACTCTGCTCCAACACACAATAAAGAAGTCGGTCTTTTCAGTACAATTACCCCTGGCATTCTGGTTCCTGCCCATCTTTCTGGTTTGCTGCCCATTCACTCTCTTCAGTCCTTCAGTCCAACTCTCCTGAACATGAGCTTCTAAGAAAATCACCTTTGGATGCCACTAAAGCATCTCAAAAGCTTTCTGCTGTGACTGTGCGAGGTTGACCTGAGCACGGGAAAGAGCCATGTAGCTGGAAGCTGATGTGCTGTTTAAGCTAAGCTGTGGTCATGAGCTAGCCAGCTGACAGCTCTGTGTTCTTCAGCAGTCTACCTGAGGAGCATTTTTGGAGAGTAAAGACAGAAAGGAGCATTGTAAAACTGCACAGACCGATGCCTTCTGCCTGGTGATCTCCAGCTGTGGCTTGCTTCTCCACCTGTGGCTGAGGAAATAATTCCCCAGCAGTTTAGAACACCTCCACCAGCAGCCTTGTTTCAATGGCATTTTGTGTATCATGCCTTTCTTCTCATCGTGGACATGCTGTGCTGCAGTTAACATCTCATTAGGATGTTAAGATTTCGTAGCATCTTCCACTGTCCTGTCAGTGACTATGGTGGAGCTGAAGATCTGGCAGCAGAAATGGGCCACAGCAATCTAGCTGAGATAATTGTGCAGCAAATGGCTGCTGCCCTGGGAAAGTTTCCTGCTGGATGGACAAGCAATACATTTAAGCTAGAATTATGTTGTGTTAGAGGTGAAAGCAAAACTAATAGCACTTCTGTACCTGTTCTGAGCCCTTCTCAGGCTTTTGTGCCTTAAACTCTTGGAGAAATAGCAGATAAAAACTACCTGTAACAAGGAGTAGTTTAGGAACTGAAGCTGCTGCTGCTAAGCATTTCCTTGCCTCCCTGCCCACGTGGATGCAGAGATTTGCCACAAGATTGAAATACTTTCATAAAGCCTTCTTCTGCTACACTTTTGTTTGTGTCCCTGATTGTGACCTCTGACAGTCTGTGGTGTTGTACCAACCGCAGTGGGAAGAGCTCCGTGAGCCCAAGGGGAGTGCTGGCACATTCTGGAGTTAGTGCTGGCACATGCTGGAGTTAGCGGTGGCACATGCTGGAGTTAGCGGTGGCACATGCTGGAGTTAGTGCTGGCACATGCTGGAGTTAGCGCTGGCACATGCTGGAGTTAGTGCTGGCACATGCTGGAGTTAGCGGTGGCAAATGCCGGAGCTAGTGCTGGCACACGCT
>VWZE01007068.1:40609-65572 GCA_013396675.1 Eubucco bourcierii | reverse complement strand
ATGGAGCACTTAGTGCCATGGTCTGGTTGATTGGCTGGGGCTGGGTGCTAGGTTGGGCTGGGTGAGCTTGGAGGTCTCTTCCAACTTGGGTGATTCTGTGATTGTGTGGTCAAGGAGAAGGGTGAGTGTTTGGCACAGGTGGAGAGGGATTGCTGTGGAGAGCTGCAGGCTGGGGCTGGCACTGACATCTTGATTCCCTATGCGTGGTGACCCGTGGACTGCAGATCCTCACCCCTGGTTCTGTGCTTTCAGGAACAGCAATGTGGGAAAGGCCAGGAGCTTGTGAGCCTCTGTCCCAGTGAGGGCACTGGGTTTGCTTTCCTGAGGGCCTGACTTGGGGCAGCTGTGACGTGGAGCCACGTGAGTGTCCTTTGTGGGTTGCTGCTGGGTGCTGGGGTTTTGGAGTGGGATCCTGCTGGTCTTGGAGGACAAAAGGACAGATCCAGCTGACTGCACCCATGCTGGAAACAGACAATCTTTAAAAGTCCCCACCAAAAGCATTCCACGATTTACCAGTTTTGAACTGGGCAGGCTGTGCTCTGCAGAGTGGTGTCCATCAGATGGGTGACACCACAGCAGCCTGGTCGGTGATGACTCCCTTCCTTTGGAGACTGCTGGATGAATCCTGCGGATATGGGGCTGAGGCCAGGCTAACCAAACCCACCTTATGGTGTGGGGAGAGGAGACAGAGGGCAGTGAGGTCTGGGATGGAGAACTGCACTGATATCTAGGCCAAGCCACTCTTAACTTGGGCTGCATCATTTCTTCTTTATCTTCCCTCCAGGTCTCTGCAGCATGAGAGGCTGAGGTAAGCTGATCTCCAAGGGCTTCAGTATTGCAGAGCAGAACTTAGTTCAGTTTCAGCACTCTCCTCCAGAAGTGGAGCTTGGTATAGCCAGATCTGGTCCCTTCCCAAGCTGTGAACTCCCCTGAGGGGTGGGAACAGCTGCTCCTGGGCTCTGCTCAGCTGCACTACAGGGAGAGGAAACTGGTTTGGCTCCAGGTGCTGCTCAGGATTTCATTTAAATGCTAGATCCCTCCTCTGGAGATTTCTCAGAAGAACTTGGGAGAAGGTCTAGATATGAAATATTTTGAATAAACTCAATCCCATGCAATCCTCACCCTGTCTGCTGCTGGTATTGTGGGGTGGGGGGTGGCTGTGGCGTGGCACCTGACTGCTGAGCCAGGGCTCAGACCATTGGATGGGTGGTGGTGGGTTGTGCCAGGGGTTGTGGACCCTGCCAGGTGGGTTCTGTCACTTCTGCCATGGCTGTACCATGGGCTGGGGTCTCCAGGCAACTGGTGCATGGTGCTGGTGTGGGTTTGTCTGTCGATTTGGTGCTCCACTACCGCTGAGCTGCCACCCGAGGTGGATCCCTTTGCATACCAGAGCTGGGCTAGCTGGAAGCTGCTCTTCCCTTTGTCCAGAGGTGGGAGCTGAGCAGCATCCAGCACTGGAAGTTCCTCTGGCGAATGGATCCCGGGCGCTGCGTCCTTGTGGGTGGGCAAATCGCAGAGGTGCAGGGAGCACCCCAGCCCCTCCGCAGGTCTCAGTGTTGCCCTGGTGACTCGCTGCCTGTTTTCTGGGGTGGGGACCAAGCCCAGTGGAAGCTGCCCCTGCACCACCGAGCCTTTGTGTTTGTCTCATGCATAGCTGTGGGGAGGGGGAGGGCTGGCTCGTGGCAGAGTCCCTGCTGCAGGTGCCCCGGGTCTTTGCAGAGCACCTTTGTCCTGGTGGCACCGACCCACTGCCTCTGACCCCTCCTCCTGTCTCCTCGTGGGGACTTGGGAATCCCTTTCCGGCAGAGCTCGACCCTGGCTGCTTCCCTAGGATTTCGGCTTCCTGGGTGGCTCCAGCGCCTCTCTGGGGACACCCACGGCGTGGCCATCCCTGCTTCCGCCACCGAAGCCGAGCTGCGGAGCGGCGCTGGCATGTGACTGCCAAACAGCCTGGGGAGGGTGAGGACGGAGCCGGAGGCTTCTCCCTCCTCCCCGGGACAGTTTGTTTGTCTGCCTGGGTGCCCGTGAGGTCAGACCTGTCCCTAGGGAAGGCGCTGCAGGGTGAGGCAGGAGTGGAGACCTTCCCAGTCCCACCAGCGGAGCACAACGCACCGGGACCGGGACCTGGCCCGCCTGGAGCCTCCATGGGCACAGCGGCCAAGATAGGGACAATGAGAGATCCCACCCAGGACCTTGAACCCGAGGGGCACTACCAGTTCCGTGTCATCGTGCTGGGGGACGCAGCAGTGGGGAAGTCATCGCTGCTGCGCTGCTTCGCCGAGGTTCCGTGTGGGGGGACTACGAAGACAGCATCCCCCGGCCCCACCATCGGCGTGGAGTTCTACAGCCGCACCGTGCCGCTGCCGCCCGCCGGCAGGGCCAAGCTGCAGCTCTGGGACACGGCCGGCCAGGAGCGGTTCAGGTGAGGTGGGGACGGGGACACAGCCCCCATGTGTGCCCCAGCACTCAGCTGACCCCCCCCTAGGGGTGGGCATGCAGGGACCGGCGGCGACGGTTCGCTGGAACAAGGACGCGCTCGGAGCTGATGAAACTCTGTGCTGGCCTTGGAGCGGAGCTGGAGCTGATTTGGGAGGGTGTGGCCAAGGGAAAGAGCTGGATGCAGGTCCTGGGGGCTTGGTGGGCAAAGGGATTTCCTTCCTGATTGCATAGCACTAGAGCCAGGAGCTCCTGAGAGCATAAACAAGGCTCAACGGGGAGTGAAGGACTAAAGATCTGGGGGCTGTGACTGGAGGGAGGGGTCCAGCACTGCCTCCATCCCTGGGAGCCTTTTGGGAGCCCCGGGATTGATCTGGGGGTGCCCCATTTCTGCCTAGTGCTGGGATCCATTGATCCCCACCCACAGGTGTTGCCCCATCTGGGTTGGGGTGGAAGGGATGGAGGAATCCTGAAGCCCCTGTGAAGACCCCAAGCCTCCTTTGGATCCCCCCTAGTCCGGGGTTGGGGGGATGCTGAGCAGAAAAGAAGGGATGCAAGTCTCCCCTTCCTAATCCCGAGTGGATTTTGCCACTTTACTCTGCTCTTGTCAGACCCCACCTGGAGTACTGTGTGCAGTTCTGGAACCCTCAGCACAGGAAGGACATGGAAGTGTTGGAGCAGGTCCAGAGGAGGCCACAAAGATGATCAGAGGGCTGCAGCAGCTCTGCTGTGAGGACAGGCTGAGAGAGTTGGGGCTCTGCAGCTTGGAGAAGAGAAGGCTTTGAGGGGACCTGGTAGTAGCCTTCCAGTATCTGAAGGGGGCCTACAGGAAGGCTGGGGAGGGATTATTTACCAGGTCCTGCAACGACAGGACAAGGGGCAATGGGTTTGAACTGGCAGAGGGGAGATTTAGCCTGGATGTTAGGAGGAAGTTCTTTACAGTGAGGGTGGTGAGACACTGGCACAGGTTGCCCAGGGAGGTTGTGGCTGCTCCCTCCCTGGAAGTGTTCAAGGCCAGGTTGGATGAGGCCTTGAGTGAGCTGTGCTAGTGGGAGGTGTCCCTGCCTATGGCAGGGGGTTGGAACTGGATGATCCTTGAGGATCCTTCCAACCTTCCCATTCTATGAACTTCATCCTATCGATTTAGATCGGGGGGGTGCCAACTCTCACCAACTCCTCATGGTATGCCCAGGTCCATCACCAGGTCCTTCTACCGGAGCGCGGCGGGGGTGTTGCTGGTCTTTGACCTCACCAACAGGGCGTCCTTCGAGCACATCCCCGAGTGGTACCAGGAAGCAGCCGGCGACAGGTCCCCTGCCTTTGTCCTGGTGGGACACAAGAGTGACCTGGCGGCCGAGCGCGCAGTGTCAGCGGAGGAGGCTCAGCACCTGGCTGCAACCCTGGGCATGACCTTCGTGGAGACCTCGTCACGCACCAACCTCAACGTGGAGTTAGCCTTCCAGATGCTGGCAGGGGGCATCCAGCGAGCTCTGGGGGAGCAGGAGGGGCTGGCCCCCCATGGTGGCTGTGGTGGTATCAGGCTCATCCCCAAACAGAGCCGCCAGCAAACCCTGGCACAGGGAGAGCCCCAGGAGCGCTGCCAGTGCTGACAGGGACCCTCCACCTATGGGGGTGCTTCTCTCTTGGCCCAGCACCCTGCAGCCTCCCCACTTCTGGGTGATGTGCAGGGCTGCAACCTCCACCTCAGGTTATTTTAATTTGGGGGCTCAGCAATCCTGACACTGCCCTGCAGGGATGGTTTGAATAAACCTGAGACATTTCCACACCAAATTAAGGCTGAGCTGAGCACTGAAGCCTGGGGAGGGAGGTTTAAAAGCCCTGGAGCTGTGGTGGTGAGGGACACTCGATGGTGTTGGGTTCATGGTTGGACTGGATGATCTCCAAAGTCTTCTCCATCCCAAATGGTTCTGTGACACATTTGCTCTGCTTTGGGAGGGTCGCTGATTCTGTGGCCACATCGCTTGTTGGCCCTCCCATTTCAGGGACACTCCTAGGAAAATGGGACCAGGCTCATCTTGGGTGCTTCCAGTTGGATGCAGCCAGGATAAAGGGAAAGAGGCTGCTCAGGGGCCACCCAGCACCCACGGCATCGGGAACGCCTCCTGGGTGGAGGAGCAGAGGCTCTGGTGCTACCTGCCTGGGCACGCTCCGCGCGCGGGGGCCAGCCAGAGCGCGGCGGCGCTGATGGAGCCACGGTGGCAGTACCAGTTCCGGGTGATCATGCTGGGGGACTCCACGGTGGGCAAGTCCTCGCTGCTGCGGCGCTACACCGAGGGCGTCTTCCTGGATGCCATCAACCAGACCGTGGGGGTGGACTTCCACGTGCAGTTCGTGGAGCTGCAGCCGGGGCTGCGAGTGAAGCTGCAGTTCTGGGACACGGCCGGGCAGGAGCGGTTCAGGTGGGTCTGGCTTCAGCCATGATGTGGGGAGGTGTGATGGGGCTGCATGCTCCCCTGGATTTAGAGTGCTAGTGGGATGCTCATCCCAACCCTGGGAAGGGCCTGGATACAGCCATGTACACCCCACCCCCCCGGCTCCACTCCCTTGCTGGGGCAGTTCTGTGGGTGAGGAACCACAATGCCCAGCAGTGGGCAGGCTGCAGGGCCTGTGCTGAACCAAAGCTAAGGGTGTCCCAGAGAGAGGAGCCCTTGAGATTGTCTTGTAAGCCCTGGCTCCAGTTCCAAAGCAGGTACAGGACACCCCACACACACTGCAAGTACCCCTCTGCCCCGCCAGCTGCACAGTGATGGGGCAGAGGCTGGCAGCCCACTGGGAAATAGACAGAGTGGTTTGCCCAGCTCAGCTGCTGGGAGCCTTCACACCTCTCTGCTGGGGCTGCCCACCGCCGGCTGGGCTGGCTGCTGGGAGCAGAGGAGCTCGGGGGGTGTGGCAGCAGAGGGCAGGACAGTGGCAGGCCTGTGGCTGCAGAAGGTGAGCGAGTTTGAAGGATATGGCTGCAGGGGACTGGAGAGCTTGAGGGGCACAGCTGCAGGAGATGGGCGAGCTCCAGGACACTGCAGGGCACTGGATAACACAAAGGATGTGGCTGCAGGGGGTAAGAGAGCTTGGATCGCTGTGCAGGGAGTCGCTGGTACAGCAAATGGGACCGGGGCTCCTCACTCCTGCGGGGTCTGAGGAGCACCGTAAGGGTTGCAGGGGTCAGGGCGCGGCTGAGGCTGCTCTTCGGGCAGGAAAGACGCTACCAGAAGTGACCCCAAACAGCCCCGGGGCTGCTCACCCCTGCCCTCTTTGTGCTCCAGGTCCGTGACTCGCTCCTACTACCGCAACTCCGCCGGGGGGATGCTGCTTTTCGACCTCACCAACCGTGCGTCCTTCGAGAGCGTGCGGCGCTGGCACCGGGAGGTGACGGACACCCTGCAGCCCTCCCGCATCATCTTCCTGCTGGTGGGACACAAGAGCGACCTGGTGGGGCAGCGGCGGGTGGGCAGGAAGGAAGCAGAGAAGCTGGCAGCCTCGCTGGGAGTGCAGTACGTGGAGACCTCGGCCAAGGATGCCAGCAACGTGGCCCAGGCTTTCCAGATGCTGACCCTGGCCATCTACCAGGCGCTGCAGACAGGGCGGCTGGCACCCGGTGAGGCGTGGCACGGGGTGAAGAGCAGCGTCCCCCTGCCGGCACCGCGCAAGGCTCAGGTGCCTGAGAAGGAGGAGAAGAAGAGATGCTCCTGCTAGAGCTGGGGACACTGGGACGGGCTGGGCTCTGCCCACTGCAGTTCACAGGAGGTGAGGTGGGGATGGAGCACTGAGGTGCAGCAGAAGCAGTGGGCAAGGGCCCATTAAACGCCCCCTGCTCACCTCTCTGCCTGCCCATGTTTTCCTGGGGAAGAAGCAGCTGGTGCCAAGGCTGCCTGTGGGAAGGGTGAAGTCACAGGCAGCGGTCTGCAGAGGTGGGTGTCACCCTCATTCCTCTCATCTCCTTCCAAATCCTTTTCTGCAAGGCTGTCCCCAGCCTCTGATACAGCAGCACAGCTCCTCCCAGCACCCCAGGTCCTACAGCAGGTCTGTGGTAATCTAAACCCACTTTTATCACCCAACCTTCTTGCCCAGGGCTGGTGTCCTCCATGCTCAGGAGACTTTGAGGGGCTGCTCCTCCTGGGCACATCAAGCTGGAGCAGTCAGGGAACAACTCCACATCCCTGCAAGCTGTCCCATAGAATCAGCTCTGTCCCAGCAGCCACCAGCCTGGTGTTGCCCACACTGCCAGGGCTCCTCAGCAGCAGAGGGGAGTCCATTCTGGGTCCTGAACGATGCCAGCCTGGGCACTTTCCCCTCCCTGCAGATGAGAGGCCAAGGGCCCAGCAGCCAACAGGGCAGGGCCTCCCTGTTGTACAGGAGTTCACAGAGCTGCCACCTCCTTCCTCATCACCAAAAGCACACCTGGGGCTTCTCTGGTGAAGGAAGTGTAGAGCAGGCAGGGACAGGCAGGAGATGAGGCCTCTTCCCATGTGCCAGGCACACAGAAAAGCAGCATCACCTCAGTTCCTTGGCCTCAGTCACCACATCCTGCTCTGGATGGTTCAAGTAACAGGGCAACTCCTCCCCTGGGCTGGATGTGAGGAGGGGAAGCACCTGCCCAGCCCCACCAGCACAGCAGAGCCTGGCTAAAGCCTCCCACTGGCTCCAAAGCCCAGGGCAAGTGTCTCACCAGGACACCACACAGAGAAAGCAGCAGCACAGAGGCTGCACCATCACCTTAGAGCAATAATTTCTTTATTCATGTAAAACAAAGGCAAGTATTTGTAGAAACACTGACATTACAAAGTACTGGAGCAGGTAGGGGCAGAAGGGAGGAAACAAAAACCTCTACAGATGCTTCTAATACTGTCCCACACAAAGGCTCTGTCCCTTGGGTAACCACTGACAAGAGAAACCACTTTCAAGTCACAAATAAGAAGTCTCTGGGCTGAGACGCGCAGCGCTCGTGGGGGACGAGCAAGAGGGTGGAGAATGTTTTTTTGGCAGATCTTCTCATAAAGTCAAGATATTGCTGCACCATTCATAAAAAATATATGCTTCTCTGTAAAGCATTAAAAAAAATATCCCATGGGTGGCATGGTGGAGGCTGCAGGTGTCCCAGACACGCTGGGTCTGGCTGTGGGCTCCTCCCAGGAGCTACTTCTTGGTTGTTTTGCGGATCAGAGCCATCCTCTGTAGGAGGAAAGAGAAGAACACAGGAGGCAGAGCAGCTCAGACAAGGTTAGAGCAGAACAAACCTGCCACTGTGCAGCTACAAAGTGTCTTGTGTTCCCCAGGACACAGACTGACTTGTTTCCATACAGGACTTTCTTGTCTGTTTGAATCTTAATGGAGTCTCAAGCTAGAGGCAGAGGGAAAGTGAGGGCCTGGGCTCCTCCCCTCGAGGGGTGAAAGCCCAAAGCTAGTGCACAGATCAAACCCCATGCCAAGGTCTCTCTTGGCTCAGCAGCTGCTGCAGGAGGGGAGATGCACCCATGCAGATCACCCATGAGCTGCAACAGCTCCCCAGGGCAGCTCCTCCCCAGCTCTAACCACTCACTTAAAAGGCCACAGCTGGTGTGGTTGCAGTGCTGCCTGCACAGGGACAGCTGCAACCAGAGTGGGTTGCTCAGAGACCCAAACAACCTGACCTGCAATGGTTCCAGGGCTGGGACATCTCCCACCTCTCTAGGCAACCTGGGACAGGCTCTCACCACTCTCAGCAGCAAAATTTCTCCCTTCTCTCCACTCTGAATCTCCCTCTTTTGGTTTCAAACCACCTCCCTTGCCCTGTTACAACAGGCCCCGCTCCAGTCTGTCCCCAGCTCCCTGACCAGCCCCTTGGAGCACTGAAAAGTTCTCTCTGCACAAACCAGCAAGAAGACTCTGAAGTTACTTGGAGTGCAAGAGGCTACAAATTCAAAGGGTGCCAGGAGTTAAAGACCACTCCCCACTTAGGGCTCCTTACCTGTTTGTGAGCTTCTGTAGTGCAGGCTTTTTTGTAGGGCCTGATCTCTTCAGAGCCAAAGCCTGGGATCCACATGTTCCACTGACGTTCTGCAAGAGAGCACAGCTCAGCACTCTGCCCCAGCTACCCCTCACAGCAGTGTCCTTGGCACCACTGGCAGCAGCCTGTCTGGAGCTGCTGATCCACACAGCAGCCAGGAAAGCTTCCCAAAAGCAGAGCAGTGGAGGATTTCACAGCAGCAAACGTGGGGAAGATGCAGTCCCTGTGCTGGGGAGCTCCCAGGACAGGCTACAAACTGCACAGCTGCAAGGTATCTGAAGGGTGAGTGTCAGGGAAGTGCCAGCCTCTTTTCAGTGGTGCCCAGGGACAGGACAAAGGGCAAGGGGCACAAACTGGAACCCAGGAGGTTCCACCTGAACAGGAGGAGAAAATTCTTTGGTATGAAGGTGATGGAGGCCTGGAGCAGGCTGCCCAGAGAGGTTGTGGAGTCTCCTTGTCTGGAGACTTTCAGGACATGTCTGGATGTGCTCCTGGGTGACCCAGCTCTGGCAGGGAGGGGTGGACTTGATGTCTGGAAGTCCCTTCCAACCCCTCCCACCTGTGATTCTGTGATCTGAAGAGGAGACAGTTAGAGGCAGACACCTCATGCATCCCCTTAAGCAGCAACAAGGCTGCAGCTACTTGCAGGTTTCCACTTTTTGACACCACAGCCATGCCCTGACTTCAGCTGAGGGGAACAGGGATTCACTCACCAAGATGCAGTTGGACATCTTTGACCTCCAGGGTGTTCGACTTGCGGTGCCGCGCGAGCTGGCAGGCTGCGGTCACCACGCTCTCGATGAAGTCATCAGCAATCTGCAGCAGCATCTGGGGCAGAACAAGGACAATCACCAGGCTCATCAGCACCAGGCAGCTCAAATTATGTGGAAAGCAGGAAAGCAACACCCTCAGAAGCTGCTGCTTCAGAGGTGTGCGCTGCTCTTTTAAAAACCCTTTCAAACACCAAGACGCAGAAGCAGACACAGACAGCTGAAGGCTGCAGGGAACAAGAGGCTCCCGAGGTGTAAAATGAACCAACTCAGGCTCCCTCCCTCACACACAGGGCCACTGGTCCCTGAAAAAACCTAGATTAGCTCTTTTTGCAGCCCTTGCCATGAGTTGGTACCTACTTCCTCCACATCTTCATCCAGCTGCTCATTTGGATCCACCTCACGAACCAGGTCCTGCAATTTCTTCTTGGTTAAAACCTGAACATAGAGGGAAAAGGGGATGGGGGATGGGGTGAAGAGTTACTTCTTGAGCTTTGACAGCTGCCCACACAGCAAAGCCAACACAGATCTCCTCCCTCCCCACTCCCCCCAGGCCCCAGCCTCAGTGTTGACACAGCTCAGGAGTGGCAGAGCTAGAAAATGTTAGAGATAAGAGCCATGAGGTGTTAAGGAGGCATTTTACAGCCCCAAGGGTTGCTCTGAACACAGGGTGGAACTCAGCAGGCCCAGGACAAAGAAGCCTCCTGCACTAAACTGGCACAAAAATGCCACTGGCTGAAGCAAAGCTGGTGCAGCTGGTGCAGCTCTCCTATGAGGACAGGCTGAGAGAGTTGGGGTTCTGCAGCCTGGAGAAGAGAAGGTTTCGAGGGGACCTGATAGCAGCCTTCCAGTATCTGAAAGGGGTTATAGGAAGGCTGGGGAGGGACTATTGACAAGGTCTTGCAATGACAGGACAAGGGGCAATGGGTTTAAACTGGCAGAGGGGAGATTTAGACTGGATGTTAGGAAGAAGTTCTTTACAGTGAGGGTGGTGAGGGACTGGCACAGGTTGCCCAGGGAGGTTGTGGCTGCTTCCTCCCTGGAGGTGTTCAAGGCCAGATTGGATGAGGCCTTGAGTGACCTGTGCTAGTGGGAGGTGTCCCTGCCTATGGCAGGGGGTTGGAACTGGATGATCCTTGAGGTCCCTTCCAACCTTCCCATTCTATGATTCTGTGGTGGCAGGGTGGCACCAAGGCAGAAGCAGAGGGTTTAAGAGGCAAACAGAAGTGCAGGCACCAAGTGTTGGTGACTCTGTGTGTGCTCAGGGAACAAGAGAGGCATCTCTGGGAGTCTGACAGTTATCAGCTTTAGTGTTTCGAATGGAAACCAGATCTGAGTGTGCTGGGCTATTCCAGGACAGAAGGCAGCCCCCTCTAAGCCCAAACAGGGCAGAGAACTGAAATGCTACTGCTGCTGAGCAACACCAGGACACTTGGTCTTACAGGACACAGATAAAGTTATCACCCTGGTCTGTGAGCTTGGCCAGAGAAAACAGACACACATGGGGAATTCATAGAATCATGGAATGGTTAAGGAAGAAGAGAATTAAGCCCTGGGCAGGTCTGAAGGCCTCCCTCATCCTTAAGTCAGGGAGGGAATCACCTGGTTGCTCTCAGGGCTGAGGCGTCCTCCTCCACTGGGCGTCCCTGGCATCTTTGCCACGGCAGTGCTGTTGGCCATGGAGCTCTGGGGGGGAGTGCTGGCTGGTTCTGGTTTTATGGAGGAGAAGTTGGAGAGGTTGATCAAGGTTGAAGGGCCAAACTGGTTCATAATCTGCTGGGCTTTAGCTTTGAGATCATAAAGCTTATCTAGATCTTGTTTCTTCTTGGGGTTGTGGGGACCCAAACCAATCAACTGGAAAAGGAAAGGAAAAGCAGAGTTAGTAAATGGAGCCCCACAGCTGATCCTGTCTTTGCAGGGTAAACAGCAGTGTCCTGAGGAGTCCCACAGCTTTACAGAGGATTTGCTCTCCTTTGGCACAACAAGAGGAGAGAAGCAAAGTCCAGAAGAAGAGAAAACCTTCCCAGGTGCACAGAATGTGAAGCTCTCCAGGAGGAGCACAGCAGCTGCAGGCAATGCCAATGTTGTTGGGGTGAATCCCTCCTGCGTGCCCACCCTTCACCCTCCTGCCAGGGCCTTCTGAATCCACAGCTTTGAGGAAGAGATCATGCAAAGAGTTAACTAAAGGACACAGCTTACTCCTGCAGCAGCAGGCACTGTGTTCAAGTCCTCATCTCCATGTTCCTGAGACCCCACTGCAAGCCCAGCCTGAAGCAATCTCTCAGTGGAGGCTCAACAACGTGGGGTTTATTTTCAGTGCTGGGTGCTCAGAGGTGATGCCACAGGCACACCCACAGCCGAAGTGCCAGATCCACTGTGGGTTGTTAGTGTAGGACCAGAAGTGGCTTGCAGCAGCTCAGTGGTTATTCAGACCTTCAGCGCCTGAAGGTACCCAGGGTATTGGCCACTGGGACGACACAAACTGATTGGCAGCTATTCTGTGTTGTGGCTGGAAGGCTCTCAACATGCCCCAAAGCTTGAAGTTTTGCTCTGCCCTTCCTGCTCCAGAAGAGGAGGCTGCAGCCTGCTGCCGGAGCTACAGACGCAGGGCGCACAGCAGGGCGCACTCTGTTAGTCTGGGTTAATTCACACCAAACAAAGACATCACACAGGAGCACTCAGAAGTGGCTGCTTTAGGGCTTCACTCCACAGCACTCATGCACCGCCGCACCCACCCACACAGAGCCCTCAGGAGGTTTCTATCACCATTTGAAGTGAATTAGCGATGGAAAACCATTACACTCACACCCACAAACTCCTCAGACGGCAATTATGAACCAGAAGCTTAGCACAAGATCAGAAGGGACTTCAGAGCCTTGGTTTTAGCTCTGAGGCTGTTCACGAACCCACAATGCAGGAATTCTTACCCACCATGCAGGGGAGAAAGCCCTGAAACCCTCGGGCAGGGCAGGAAGCACTTTAGCAGCACAAAGTCGTTTGATCGATTTCTGGATCTTATTGCACTCTCCACGTGCTGTTAAGATCCCCAAACAGAAATCCAGGGGAACGTGAAGATTCCCAGGACACATCCCACATGCCAGCCCCGTGCTTTACTTACAGCTATCTGAGTGTCTAGATCTTTAATTACATCAGCGACCGCTGTGGGGCCAGCCAGCGCAGCGGCCATGGTCTCCAAACCTTCCCAGAGCAGCAGGCAGCGGTACCCTACTCTCGCTTCCTCCTCTTCCACACCACTCCCACTCCTACAGGAACACCAGACACGTCTCATGTCACCCCTGGCAGCACAGCAGCACAAGGTGATGCAGTCCCGTGCAGGGGACCAGGGGTGGCCCTGACTGCAGCACAAGAGGTTTGCTTATCAGAAGATAGCACAGAATTGCTGCCGCAGAGGATGAGGATTCAGACGCACTGCATGGGTTGGGTTGAAAGGGACCTTAAAGTCCATCCAGTTCCAACCCTCTGCCACGGGCAGGGACACCTCCCACTAGCCCAGGCTGCTCAAGGCCTCATCCAGCGTGGTCTTGAAAACCTCCAGAGAAGGAACATCCACATCCTCCCTGGGCAACCTGTTCAGTGTCTTCCCACTGTAGTCCTGAAATGGGAGCAGAAATTTGGCCAAATTCCACTTTTCTGTCAGAAAACAGTATCTTGAGACCTGCTGTCAGCAGTGACATGCAGATGAGCCTGGACCTTCCCTCTGTGTCAGGCACAGGTTTGGCAGCCACAATTGGCACTGCTTGTCCCAGGTTAGGAACCATAGGGTTAAAAAAAATCCTTCAGGGACTTGAAGATTGTTATTCAATCCCATAATCTTGCTACCTTTTCATAAACTCAGGGCCAGGCCAGCTCCTTCTCCTTTCCTCCACCTCCAGCCCTGTGTGTCTGGCTGGAGCTGCTTTATTGGGACAAACATGTAAGGAGCAAGTCTGGTTTGGGGCCTCCAGAGGCTGTGTTTAGACCTCTTGGATGGCAGAAGCATGGGTGGGCAAGGGGAGAACTGGAGCACAAATTTAGTTTTGGGTTGGGAAAAATTCCAGGGGGTTCACTTATGGATTTTGTCTCTGCCTTGTAATTCCAGTCTGTAACTTTCTCTCCAAATAGAATTCTGTGGGTTTTTTTTTTCTCCAATTCATTTGAGAGCTTCACTCTGTCAGCTCTTTAAACCCACAACACTGCTATAACTCACCAAGCACTGGTACCACTGCACAGGGCTACAAAACCTATGTCAAGGCCAAGCAAACCTTCTGCATGTTCTCTGGAGGCATGCAAGGCTCCGAGGCTCCCTCACCCATGTAACAATTCCTACCATCACTTAGGTGGGTTTGCAAGGGGCTGAACAGTCTGGATGCCACTTCATCGTTAAGAGAAAATGTGCAAAGTTGTGTTTTCTGCTCTAGTTATTAAAAATCGATGTAAAGCCTTCCCTTACACTCTCGGTACAGAGAGGCAGGGCAGAAAGGGGTTCAGGCTCAGGTAGCAGCTGCAGGTGGAGCCGCAGGGTGGGGACGATCAGAGTGCTGGAGTGAGGCTGTAGTAAAGATCTGTATTTAAATAGAAGCGTTCTTAGAAAAGCTCTCCGGGTTCCCGCACTTATCCATGAGCTGCGCCAGCTAAAACAAATCAAAAAGCTCTTTTTGTTCCCCGGAGCTGTTGCCAGAGGCTGCTGTGTCACTCACACCTCCAGCCTCAGCCTCCTCGCTCAGGGTCCAGCTTTGCGTTTTGCCCCCAACACACTGACACTTGGCACCTGGGAAGCTCAGAGCTCCGTACTTGTAGAGGTTTTAATCCAGCATCTTCCCAGCCGCCAGCTTAAAGAGGTCACCAGCCCCTCGCCTGCCCGCGGGGAACGCAGTTATAAAAGTGAAGGAAACATTCCCGTGCAGAACGTCTCCGCCGGCTGCGGGGGTCGGGAAAGACCAAAGTCACCGAATTCGCCTCGCACCGGACCACGCCCATCCTGTCAAGGCTGCAGGGTCACCCTTTCCGACTCCAGGACCTCCCTTCCGATGTCCTGACGGCCCACGGGCGAAGGTTTGAATACCGGCGCCAGGCCCGGGTCGTTCCGGCGACCCGGGCGAGCAGCGGAACATATCCTGCCGCACCCACCCACCCCCGCGNCCACCGCCCTCCCCTCTCTCGCGGGCGCGCTGGGGATGACCCAGCATGCTCTGCGTGATTTGCATATAGCTGCGGCCACAGCGAAGCCGAAAACCAAGGGTTTTGGGGAGGAAAACGCAGAAATGCGGTAAGAGCGGACGAAACCCGCGTTAAAAGGGAGGAGGAACAATATATCCACGCTGCTAGTGGGGGAAACAGGGAGGGCAGCTCGCCGTGCGCTCAGCAGAGCTCTGCCGGTTTCCCGTTTTGGCGGGCGGCGAGCGCAGCTTTAAAAAGGGTTTCTGCCGTGCGTGGCACGGGGGCGGTCGCGCGGCCGCCTCCGCGGAATCGACATCAAGAGATTTCGGAAGCACAATTTTTGCAGTGAGGGGCGCCGGTAATCGCTCGTTCCGGCGCTCCGAACGCGGGCGGTGAATAGCAGAGAGGTAGCGTAGGAGATGGTTAGGGCTTGGTCTGCAGGTGCAGAGGGACTGACCCCATAGAGTGGGGTGGATCAGAACGCTGCAGTGAGGCTGTAGTAAGGATTTGTATTTAAATAGAAGCGTTCTTAGAAAAGCTCTCCCGGCCCCGCACCCTGAACGCTGCACCTCCCGGGGCCACCACTGCCGCTCTCCCCCGCGCCCCTCCAGCCGTCACAAGGCTTCGTGATAAACATGTGAGAAGGGACAGTTCCCCGGCGAGCCTTCTGCAGAGGGAGCATCGACGCCGGCGGGGCTGGCAGTCCGGGCCCCGCTGGGCAGCTCGGCAGCCCGCAGGGTGGGCGCATCGTAGCGCAGCGCGGGGCAGCCGGGTGGCGCGGCCGTGCGGGGGGTGCCGGCGGGCTCGGGCTCGCAGAACGGAGTGGCGTATTCGGGCTCGGGTGGCAGCGGCTCGGCGTACTCGTGGTGCTTTCCCGGTATGTCGTAGTGGCTGACGACCAGCGGCAGCGTGTAGCCCTCGTCCGGGAAGGGCTTGAAGGTGGACGGGCACGGCTGGCTGCTGGGGCTCACCTGCAGCAGGTCTGGCTCGGCGTACTCTGGAATGGGGACACCGAGCTGTAAATTGGGGGGCGGCAGGGCGGCGGTGGTGGTGCCGTTCCACGTGCGGGTGGATCGGAGGCGCCCGTGGGTGGAAAACGCCGGGCACGTCTAGATGCCCTGGGCTGGGAACTAGTGGGCAGGTGTGTGCCAAAGCCATCCAGGCCAGGACAGCCACATCCCTCTGGCTCAGCATGGAGCAGCCCTTCAGGCACCTTCCGATGCCCACACCTGGACTTGAGGTGGGATAATAAAATAATAATAATAATCAACTATTATTTGTAGCCACACCAGGGTCTCCTTTTTGCATAGGACCACGATGCAGGGCAGAGGTTGGACCAGACTGGTGCTGGAGATGGCAGCAGTGGGCAGCCCAGGGTGTTGTGGGACCTGTTCATCCCCAGTGTCCTTGTTACCTGGTGAATGGGTCCGGCTGAGGTCCTCTAGCGTAGGTGGGGTGGGGAAGGAGGTGAGCATGGAGCCAGGGGGCTGCAGGCTCTGCAGGGAGCACACTTGGCTCAACTCCACTTCGGGGTACCCTGAGTGAGAACAGAACCCCCTCCATTGTTACATGGCATCCCTTGGGGACAGACTGGTGTCCCCAGGGGTGGGACACCAGGGGTAGGGCTTGGCAGTAGCACCCACTAAACCATCTGCACCCCCCCTGAAGCCCAGCAGGACCCTCAGGGAGGGGCTGGAGACGTCTTACCTTTCATGATCCCGCAGTTCAGCTCTGCTGCTGGCTTCCTGCCAAGGGGACAGCAAGATGGGGGTGAAAGGTCACAGCCACTCTCTGCCCACCACCCCCCTCCTTCTTGCACCTGCTGCACAAGGGGTTGCAACCCCTCAGTACCCAGTGAGCAGCCAAAAAGCTGCCAGGCTTTGAGGAGGTGATGCGAGGTCCCTTGGGGTGAACAGGGTGCAGGATGGAACCCACCTCTTCCTGTAGCAGAGGAAAGCCAGCAGGAGGAGGCTGGAGCAGAGGAGCACAAAGCCACCGATGAGCAGCATCACCAGCAGTGTGGAGCCTGGGGAGGGAGGGTAGCATCAACCGTGTGCCCTGTCCCACCCCTCTGCACCCATCAGTGCCAGGAGTCCAGTCAGGCCACCAAAGAAGGAAAATTAAACTGGCATCTTAAAGCCCAAGTGGGTCTACTGGGCTGTGTAGGAGCCACGAGACAGTGCTGCACCCCAGGAACAGTCCCCCCATGGCACCCACCTGCCTTCTCTGGGTCCAGGGCAATGCCAGGGATGGGTGTGTGGCTGACCGGGTGGCTGGTGGGGACAGGGACCTCCTTGGGGACACTGGGCACTGTGGGATGGAGTATGGACTGTGAGACCACCACAGAGAAGCAGAGGTCCCCAGGGGACATTTGGGACATCAAGAGGTGTGAGGTGAGAGGCCTCACCGTAGGGCCGGGGCGCACGGACCCGTGCCAGCTGGCAGCCCAGCAGGGCCAGCTTCAAGGCCACGTGCTGGTGCCAGCTCTGGGGTGTGACTCGGATGTAGCGGGCAGCAATAGGGGGGATGAAGGCGTTGAAGACCTCCCCGTGGCTGTCAGAGTTTCCTTCAAAGACCTGCCCGAGAGGGTGAAGAGGGAGCTGATGGCTGAATGTCCCATGGGCATGAGGTCTGCAACCCCTCCCGGTGTCCCCTCCCCGTGCCCACCTTGTCCTCCTGGGCACCACTGCCTCTGTAGGGTTTCCAGTTCTTCCCATCACGGCTGGAGGACACCCGGTAGGACCTCACATAGTAGTCGTGGTGCTCGGAGGAGCCCTTGGTGATGATGCCTGGGGGTGCAGGAGCGAGCTCAGGGCCCCATGGGGGCCTTGCTGTCAGCCGGGGGTATGGGGAAGGGCTTGGGGTGCACCCTGGGCCCCAATATGCCCCCCGGAGCTTTCCCAGCTGGAACAACCCAGACCTCTGGGACACTCAGATCCCTGCTGCGAGGGGTTCGAGCATAGGACTTGTCACCCCCCTGGGACTCCCTCGCAGCCCTGGGAGGGGCTTTGGGAGGCAGATTCAAGTGCTGGACCCCCCACTCTGCCCCCAGGAGCCGATAACCTCCAGCCCCGGCTGCCAGCCCCACATTCCTCCCTCCTCCAGCCTTCCTCCGGACAATGTCTCCATTTTCCCGGCCGCGGTCGCCAGCCGCCGCCGCACAAAGCCCCACTTTGGGCAGGCTCCGGCCGAACAAAAGCCGCTGGCTGGCACCAGACACAGGAGCACGACATGAACTTGTTCAGCCCAGAAACGGCTGCCGGCGAGGCAGGGGGAAGGGACAGTCGGGGGGGGTTGGTGCTGTCTGCAGCCCAGTTTGCACCAGTGAAACCATGACACAAGGTGCTTCAAGGAGCCTGCTCTGGACAGTTGTGTGGGGGGGGAATCACTGAGGCTGGCACACGTCACCGTGTGGAGGACAGCAGTCAGGGTGGCACAGGAACAAAGGCAGCTGTCGTTCCCCCTTCAATGGCCAACACTCACCTGTGATGTTCCTGCGGGTGCCTAGGTCCAGCTCCAGCCAGGCAGTCTCAGAGCTGGGTTCAGCTGCCCAGGAGTGGCCGTCGGTGCCCAGTGCTGCCCGCTCAGCCACCCAGGCTCGGTCCTGGCCCAGCACATCCACCTCATGCCACCACGATGAAGCATTGAAGGCAGCCACCTCTAGCATGTCACCACAGGCTGGCAATGGGAGATGGCATGCTGGGACCTCGCAACCTCCAGCCAGGTGTGGCATGGGGGGGTGGCACCGAGTTTGGCAGCCAAAATCAGTGCTTAATTTCAGGGGAACCAGAGTGAAAAATACCTCTGTGGAACAGGAGACGCTTCTCGGAGAGGGATCCCCTGAGAGGAGGAAAGAAGGGAGAGCATCAGGTGTGGTCCCTGAAATGGAGGTGGGGCAGGTCCCCAGTGTCAGCACGGGTGGGTCACAGACAGGTGTGAGGTGCAGTCAGGGTCCCCAGCCCCTCCTCACCCACCTTTTGGAGTGGAGCCCGTTGGCGAAGGCCGAGTCGTAGACTGTGATGCCCTTCTGCCGGGACAGGGTGACCTGCCCCCCCAGCTCATCCGCGATCACCCCGGCGTGCACGGCTGCCTTGCACAGCACCGAGGTCTGCAGGGGGCAGGGCAGGGGTGAGAGCAGCCCCCTGCAGGGGGCCATGTACCCCACGGGGCACCACATGGCCAAACCCATCCCCTGCCATCTACTGGGGAGGGACAAGCAGTAGCCATGTGTGCCGGGCACCCTTCCTGGTGTGCCCATGGTGTGAACTGGGCTCTGCACTTACGTCACGGTAACCCTGGCTTGGGTTGCCCCAGATGTCCCCATCGATGCCCTTGCAGCCCGCGGGGCAGTACACGCTGAAACACACAGCAAGGGGGCCCAGGGCTTGCTCCAGTCCCCTCTGTGCACATCTTTGCTCCCCATCCCACTGTGGCTGCACCCCAGGGCAGGGGACACCAAAGCAAGGACAACCCACATCTTCTGGCCACTCACCTGATGTGCTCCTGGCTGTAGTGGGTGCCTCGAGCCAGGCAGGAGACCAGGTCTGCAAGGCAGGGACATGCCAGGGTGAGGAACTCTTACAAGCCCCACAGCACCCACATCTTCCCAGGACATCCCAGGGTGAGGAACCCTCACCAGCCCCACAGCACCCACATCTTCCCAGGACATCCCAGGGTGAGGAACCCTCACCAGCCCCACAGCACCCACATCTTCCCAGGACACCCCAGGGGTGGCCTCTCAGTCCCTGCTGCCATCAGCCCCATGCCAGCAGTGCTGCCCCAAGGTGCTGGGAGGGCTCCTGGGTAACCTGGAGGCCTTCCATGTTGTGCTCCCGAACCAGGGAAAACTTCAGTTTTCAGGGAGCTTTGGGCAATGGAAGCGCACCCTGGGGTCAACAAGGAGCTCCTTCCACCCCCAGCCACACCCCCCGCCCCACAGGCTGAGGCACAAGAGTGTCCCTCGGGGCGGTCCCCCCTACCGGGGTGCTGCGAGGTGGCGTAGGACAGGAGGAGGCCTCGTCCCGAGCGGTGGCTGGTGCTGTTGAACAGGACGGTCACAGAGCTGGAGTTTGTCACCAGGAGTGGGGTGGCAGGGACAGCATTCCTGCAGTAGGGCCCTGACAGCAGGCATGGGGTCAGCGACACAACTGGGGTCCCGAGGGACAGGGGCACCCAAACCCTGCAATGTCAGCTCCCTTGGCCTAGCTCTTGAAGGACCAGAGAGGCTCAGGCATTTGGGCTGTGCTCGGGGTGGTACCAGCTGCAGGGTGGTCTCACACCAAGGTGGTCCCAACCTCAGGATGCTGTAACCCCAGGGTAATCTCATGTCAGGATGTTCCCCATGCCAGAGTGCTCCCAGGCCCAGGGTGGTCCCAGCCCCAGGACAGCTCCATGCCTGGGATGATGCCAGCCCCAGAGCAGTTACCAATGACACAGTTCTCTGCAGCTCACCCTGTCCCCACTGTCCCCCTGCTCCTCCTGCCAGTCATGTGCAGCACCAGGGGAGATGCAGCCCCACAGAGAGAGGACCTGGACCAGAGTCCCAGGGGGCACCATGAGAGGTCTCCACCTCCCCGAGTGGGGAGAGACAGGGTGCTGGCTGGGCAGGGATGCCACCCCCCACTTCCCAGAATCCCTTCCATCCAGGGCCTCTTCCTTCCACACCAGCTGGGATGAGGCAAGGGGCCACCAGCCCTGACTGGGCATGTGCCACTGTGTCTCCTGCTGCTGGGACAGTCACATGTAGCATGGCCCCACAGGACCCCAAAACAGAGGCTCCATCCTTTCCTCATCTCCTCTTTCACAGCACTGTTGAGGCTGCCTCTTAAATCCCCTCTCTTTAATCTAAATTAATTTGCAGTCTCCATCTCCCTGATTAAAACCAGCTTAGCAGGCAGGCAGGTTCCTCGGGGACAGCTCCAGTCCCAAATGGGGACAAGAGGTGGCCCCAATCCCTGGACTGCCATCACTGACAGACCCTTCTCCATGTTTCTGCTCTGCTCCACATCTGCTGCTGCTGGGATCCCAGGGTGTCCAGAGATGCTTTGAACAGAGGCATCACTGCTCAGGGGAGCAGTGTCCCTGTGTGTCCATGGGGTCCCCTCACGGGGTCACGCTGTGCCTCTCTTTCCCCACCCCAGCCTGCACTCTTGCCCTGCTGGGGTCACGCTGAAGTGAGGGCCTGACCCTGGGCGACGTGTGACACCTGGGCAGGGATGTCACAGGGCCAACACTGCGATGGAATGGGGCTCTGCACGGTACACAAACGGCAGGCAGGTGAGCTGCAGATGACACCCAGCACACACTGCCATGTCTGGCACCCTGCCCACTCAGCTGGGAGCTCTGGAAACCCCCTGGATGTCAGGTACCCCTGGGCCAAGCAGGGGGCTGGAGGTTCCCTCCCCTGCAGGGACCCCAGGCAGGATGAGGCTGGGTGCCAGAGCCCGGGGCTGAGTCAGCAGGATGGAGCCCACAACCTCCGCCTGCTCCGGCCACTTCCCGACAAACATCTGGGACTGCTCAAGGGCCGGCGGCAGCCGCGGGATCCCGGCCCAACCACGGCCACCCCCCACCCACCAGCACACACAGCCCTCATGGGTGTCCAGCCACCTCCCCCCAGCCCCCCACCACATCCACCAGCCCTCCGAGAGCATCATCTGGGGGGGCCTCCCTTTCCCTTGTTTCTTCAAGAGCCCTCAGCCTGGACCGGGTAGTCTCCTGGCTTTGGGATGCCAGGAAATGGGAATAAACATGTCCCCAGGGCCATGGCAGGAGAGAAGGGAGTTGTCACCCCTCTGGGTACCAGCCTGGAAAGAACAGGGACAGATCCCAGTCCTGGGAGCAGTGGCAGATAGATGCTGGCTCCTTTCCACCCCACGTTTCCCATAGTGTCCCTCCCTTGCCCCTCACTGGGTCTGGGGACTGCTCCTCCACCTCTCCCCATCGACTGCTGATGCACTGATGCTTCCTCCCCTCCCAGGCCACTCCCTCAGCAGCCACCCTGCTCCCAGTGCTGTCAGATCTCTCCAAGACCATCTCTGTGTGAAAATCCTGGAAGCATTTGGGCAGTGGCTGGGCAGAATTAACTGGTGGTTACATCTGGTCCCAACCAGGTGTCCTCTAGGGTTCATGTGCCCTGACCCTCAGATACCCCTGACCCTCAGATACCCCTTGTATTTGTGCACCCTCCTCCTTGGGTACCCCATCCTCAGATATCCCTCTCCTTGGATATCCCTTGTACTGGGGTACCCTTATCCTCAGATACCTCCTCCTTGGGATACCTCCTTGAGTATTCCCTGCCTCAGGTACCCCCATCCTTGGTTATGTCCCTCCTTGGACATCCCCCTCCCCAGGTAGCCCTGTCTTTGGGTACCCTTGTCCTTGGGTACCCCTCTCCTTGGATACCTCACTCCCTGTGATAAAAACCAGACAACCCCCCAGATTTTCCTGATGTTCTCCTTATGCAGTACTTTACAAACATGCTGTCACTTCCCACACCCCCCATCTGCAGCCTCTCAGTGGTCACCACCTCAGTTTCCCCCCCCAGACCCTCCCACTTACCATAGGCAGTGCCAGCCTGGGAGTCAGCGAGCAGAAGGAAACTGCGGGCACAGTGCTCTGAGGGCTCCAGATCCACATCCCCGAAGGCTAGGAGCAGGGAGGTGCCCGGGGGGGCTTGCAGCCGCCAGCGGCAGGCAGTGTGGTTGGGGTATGTGCCCGGGTAGTTCCTGGAGCTGAGGGTGCCACTGTGGGGTGTCAGCAGTGTGTGACCACAGCCATCCCCTGTGGAGAGAGCGGGGAAGGGGTGACATCAGCCAGGCTGCCCCTGCTTCATTTCCCCACTTGACATAGCCCCAGGGGATGCTCCACAGGCACCTTCAATCCCTTCAAATGTTTTCTTCATCTGAAAAATCAGTTTTTGGTGGTGTCGACCACTCCCCACATCGAGGACAATCCCCAAGAGGATGCAGAGCTGAAGGTGCTTCAGTTTCCCCTGACCCTACACACACCTACACCTCCAGCTCTTCTCCATTCTCCTGGCCAGATACACCCCAGTTTTGGATGGTACAAAAGGATGCAAGGAAGAAATGCCCCCTCCCACTATGGAGCTGTACAGGACCAAGCAGCCCCTGGGAACCCTCATCTCTAGCCTTGAACTTGAGGCTGACTTCGGGCAGCTACACCCCCGCCTCCTCATGCCAGCGCCTGCCACAAAAGGGGCTTTTCTCCGGGCTCATCGCCCCTGGGAACGAGGGAATATCCTGGAAACTCGAGTGTCAGGGATCAGACAGGATTTCTGGGCAGGATTGGGGTGCAAGGACTGGCAGGGAGTTGGAGGGAAGCATTGCTCAGCCTCTCCACATGGGCTGGGGAGATGCAGGGGTCCATCATTACAGCTACCCCTCCTCATCCCCAAAGAGCTGCTGCTGCCAAGCATCATCACACGCGAGTGATGGCTTCGCCCCTGCCTTGGCTCCCCTCACTGTCGCCGGGAGACAGCACAAAGCACCAGCCAGGAAAAATCCTGCAGGGATAAAAAAAGAGGGAGAGGATCCGGAGGTGGAAGATGCCAACACCACCCCCCACACATGCCCCCCCAGAGGCCTGCGGGAAGGGCTGGTGGCCAAACTGAGGGGGTTCATCCTGTGAACATTCCCTGGGCAGAGATGCAGGACTCGGGGAATTCCTAAATTTCCCCATCCTGGCTGGGCAGTGCTTTCCATTATGGAGGGATCCGGGGCATTGGAGGGGCACCAGGGGCAGGCTGGATGGAGGTAACAGCATTAGGGACCCTGGGGTGTTAGGAAAGCAGCTCCCAGAGGTGGGGAAATAAATTTAGGGTATTTGAGGGGAGATTCTGTCAAGGGAATTTGGAGTCGTTTCGATCTGCATGGAAAACTCTCTCATGGCCAGGACAGCCTGGTGTCCCCAAGCTGGGGGGCTTGGATAGACCTCGTCAACTCCTACCTCACACCAGGGTGCAGAGCTGCTGCGGACACTCATCCCAAGAAAAGAAACTCTTGGGAAAAGCATCCCAAGCGTGGCCAGCACATGCCAGAGATAAGGGAAGAGCTGCAGGCTCAGGCAGGGATTTGACTCCGAGGAAGATACCGAGAGGCTGGAAATGGGAAAGGCAGATCCCGAGGTGGAGGCGGGAGGGAGCTGGGACGTGTCAACCCCCCACCCCCAAGAAAAAAAAATAAAAATAATTAAACCAAAAATGTTTTTTAAAAATAAATAAATAAAAAAGAGAAACCAAGGAAAGCTGGGATTTCTGCCGGGAGAGGGTGACGCGGCGGCCGGGTCATCCCTGCCAGGGATTTGTTTGTTTTCTGACAGGATGCAGGAAAGACACAACAGGACGATGCTCGGGGGAAAACCTGGCACGCTGCCGGACCCGGCAGGTTTGGGGTCCCCCGAAACCCCCTGTCGGAAGTTCTCCCAAATCCCGCGTGGGAAGGCAGACAGGTTTGCTCCCGCTGCTCCCGTGTGTCTGTTTCCCCTCGCTGGAGGGGATGCTCGGGATGTCCCCGTTCTTGTCTCTTTGCCCCTCCTTCTTGTGCCCTCGGCATGAGGTTGGGCTCATCGTCCCCGGGAGGCCTTCCCAGACCCCGGCAGGTGCAAATCTCTCCGGAGCGACGCTGCCGAGGACTGCGACATCCCCGGAATGAAGCCTGCTGCACAGCTCTTCCAGCCGTTACTGTCAGATACTCTTAAACTAGGGCAGAACCGGGGACGTCGGGATTAGCGGTTCCCGGGGAAAGCCCTACAGGAGGGATGGAGCCCATTCCCGGGTTCCCGGAGCAGGCGGCACCTTGGCGTCGAGAGCGGAGCGGGACAGAGAGAGGGGGGGGCGGGAGCTGCGAGGAAACCGGGCGGATGTGGTACTAGAGAGATTGCGGGGGTGGTGGAGGTAGTGGGTAGCTCGTCCCGTCCGGTACCGGAGCAGACAGATGGCGAAAGCTCCGTCCCGAATCGGTACCGGGACAGGCGGACCGCCAGGACACCCTTTCTGGTGTGGTCCCAATCTCGGGACCACGGGACCCCGGTCCTGCATCAATACTAGGACAGATAGACCGCAAGACTCCGTCCTGGTGTGGCGTCAGGGGGCACTGGTCCCGGCTCGGCACCGGAAAGCTGACTGCCTGGGTCTAATCCCAGTCCGGACACAGTGAGGAGTTCGTCCCGGCTCGGAACAGGATTGTCCATCCCAGATCGGTAACGGGACAGGGAGAGTCCCTTTCGATCCTTCTTCCTGTCCCGGTCCCCATCTCGGATCCAGTCCGGCTCTCGTCCCTGTTCTGGTCCCCATCTCGTACTCAGTCGCAGTCTCTGAACCTGTCACGGTCCCCATCCCAGACACAGTTCCAGCCCCGGCCCAGACTCGGGAATGGTGTCGATCTCCATCCCGGACCTAGACCCAGTCCCGGTCCCAGCTCCGTGCGCGGCTCATGACCAGGGAGGGAAGTGGTGCCCCGAGGGTGCCGGTGGGAGCGAAGATCCTGGTGTCGGCTCCCGGTGCCCCGCAACCTACACTCACCGTCCTGTCCGCCGGCCGGGCGCAGCCCCAGCGGGCCTAGCAGAAAGCAGCGGCGGAGT
>VWZE01007068.1:25212-39471 GCA_013396675.1 Eubucco bourcierii | reverse complement strand
GAGGGGGAAGGGGGGGAGCGGGGGGGCCACACCCCTCCCCCGGGCAGCCCCGCCCCGCCGCCGCCGCGCGCCGCTGGGTAGCTCCGCCGCCGTCCCCCCCTGCCCTTGACCCCCGACCCCCAGGAGGGGCGGCGGTGGCGGCCTCTGGCTCCTCGTCCTCCGTAAACCGCGCTCGGCGCTGCCCGCCGCCGGAGTCGTGGTCTCCCCAGGCCTAGCGAGGGACAGCGGCTCGCAGCGGGGCCGCGGTGTTCTTGGCATGGAGGACGCTCCCTGGGGGTTCCACCGGCCCCTCAGCCTGCCCCCATCAGCGGCCTGGGCTCCGGTGCGGCCGGAGCCGGTCATTGTTTGGGTTCCTCCATCCACCCATGCTGGAAGTCCTGAGGAAGCCGCGGTCCCACCATCCCACGGTGGGGTCCCGGGCGAGCAGCACTGGGGAGCACTGCCCCAGGCCGGGTCTGGCCTGTCCGGGGGTGTCAGAAGCCCCGAGCGGTTCAGAACACGGCGGAGGTGCGGTGATTCCCCAGGGTGCATGACCTGGACCCCCTGTGCCACCAGCTCTCCTCATTTGTTCCACTGTGTGCCAGCCGTGGGCCACCGTCCCTGCTGCCACCTGCCCTGAGGTCTTCCTGCCACAAGCGCGTTCCCAGAAGATGTAATCTCGGCGGGGGGCATCCTGCCCACGGCAGTTAGAATACCACCTCGGTGCCTCCCTGCGCAGCAGCAGGTGCAGCCCGTGCGGGAGCAGCACGGCTCCCTGCCCGCTGCGCAGGTCTCCTGTGGCACAGCTCCTGCCCGCTGCTCCGCACCCCATGTGTGGTGGAGTCAGTCCCTGGCATGTGCCTGGTAGCGAGGGTTCAGAGGATCCGAAGGGCAGCTAGAGGTGCTGCTAGCTCTGGGCAGAAGCTCTCTAGGAAATGCTCCTGTCGAAACCCATCGTGAGGCTTTGTGGAGCTCAGGAGCTGTGGACCCAGGGAAGTTAGGAGTGGGATGGCACAGGGGGGCTCTGCCTCTGTTGAGTTCGTGTCATCAGATAAGATTTTCCCAGCAGAGGAGGAGAAGCCCCTGTGTGTGTTGGCAGGTTCTTGCCACTTCTGCGGTGGTGAATTTGAAATGCTTGGTCCCCTTTTTGGAGCTGGAGCTTTGCTCTGCCAGTCCCGCAGCCCTCGCTAGCCTGGCCCTTGCTGCGGCGGGACTGGGCGATGATGCTCACCCCCTGCTGCCTGTCCCTCTGCCCGCACAGGCAGCGGTGCAGCCGCGGCACGGACCTGCCTCCTCTTTGCCCTCTGCAGCACCGCGGCACCGCCAGCGTCGGGCTTCATGTGAGAGATGGCGAACGCCGAGGTGAGCGTCCCTGTGGGCGATGTGGTGGTTGTACCAAGTGACGGTAACGAAGGGGAGAGCCCGGAGGATACCAAAACCCAAGTGATATTGCAGCTCCAACCGGTGCAGCAGGGGTGAGTTGGATGGTACTGGTGTGTGTGGGAGATGCTGGGTGGGATCGGGGGGTGTGGGGGTGTCTCTGTAGGTGTTTGTGGTGCAGGGAGTGAGGGTTGCTGCATTTTCCAGGTCTGCATCCGTTCTGTGCCACACACGGTAGAAAGGAAAATACAAGGCAAAAAAAGCTTTTGTGTGTGTCTGTCATGGGGGCCTCTGAGGACTGACATTGTCCTTTGGGGACATGTCCACACGCTGCTGTCTGTGGATCACAATGGCTGTGTCAGTGGGGAAGCAATGAGGTGGTTGCACTGCTGCCCCAACCACGCATCCTTCCACTCCCCTTCTTCCCTCTTTGGCCCCGGGGTGGGATTTTGTCACGCTGCAACTGCCGTGGGAGGTGGTCTGTGCCTGTGTGCCCAGACCCACACGTGCCTGTGTGCCAGTGTTCCCCTGAAATAACTCTGCTGTAAAGCACAATGAAGCTGGAATGTCAGAGGAGATTTTGTGGCAGCACTGGCGGCCGCTGCGCAGAGCTGGCTGCCACCAGGCACTTCATCTCCACTCTGGATCAATCAGGATGTGAATCTGCTGCCTCCAGTCTGATCACATTCACAGAGCAAGGTGGCTGCAGGCCTGATAGTGACTCTTCCCTGAGTGCTGCAATGTCACACAGGGCTGGAAGGGAAATCCTGGGGCACACTGAGCCCTGCTTCCTCTGGTGGTGGGTAACCATCAGGTACCAGAAGAGAAGGCACAGGGAGCTGCAGAGCAGTTTTAGTGGCACTGTCAGCGTTGGGGGCACAGTGACAGGACTGGGAACACCTCTGTGTGTTTCAGTCATTGGGATTTTTGTCCTATTTGGTCAACAGTTGTATATGAGCCCACCTGTGCCCAGGTGGCCAAGAAGGCCAACAGCATCCTGGCTAGGATCAGCAAGAGTGTGGCCAGTGGGACCAGGGCAGGGATTGTCCCCCTGTATTCAGCAGTATTGAGGCCACACCTAGAATAATGGGGTGAGTTTTGGGCCACTCACTTCGAGAAGGGCAACAAAGGGTTGCTGGAGAAGGGTCTGGAGAACAGGACTCTGGGAGGGTTGTGGGGAGCAGTTGAGGGAGCTGGGGGTGTTCAGCCTGGAGAATAGGAGGCTGAGGGAGACCTCATTGCACTCTACAGCTCCCTGAGAGGAGGCTGGAGACAGGTGGGGTTGGGCTCTTCTCCCTAGTAACAAGTGATAGAACAAGAGGAAATAGCCTCAAGCTGCCCCAGGGGGGCTTTAGGTTGGACCTGTGAAACAATTTCTTCCACAAAAGGGTTGTCAAGGCCTGGCCCAGGCTGCCCAGGGCAGCAGTGGAGTCCTCACCCCTGGAAAGGTTTCAGAGCCATGAAGATATGGTGCTGAGGGCTGTGGTTTGGTGGTGCCCTGGCAGTGCTGGATTCATGATTGGATTCAATCTTTAAAGTCTTTTCCAACCTATTCCATGTGGATTCTCTATTCCACATGCCAAAAAAAAAAAATAAAATAAAAAATGCCTGTGATTGAAACTGTTGAACAAACTCCACACAGCTGGGGACAGGCAAGACAGAAACAAACCAAAGCTGTAACCCTGTGCTGTGAATCCCTCTGCTTTGTTTATTGATGGCCACTTCCTCAACAGGATTTACCAGGAGGGCTCTGAGCCCGGGGCTGCCGTGGTGGCTGTTGAGACTCACACCCTGCACAAGCTGGAGGAAGGGCTGGGTGAGTTTCTGCTGGTGTGGGCAGGGTCCCCCTCTGCCCGGCTGGGCACCACTGCGCTGGGCTCTGCAGTTCACTGGGCTCCCTTCTGGCTCTGCCCCTGCAGATGCTGTTTCCCAAGCATGGATGTGGGTGCAGGGTCTGGGCATACTCTGGAATAAGAGTCTGGTACTGCTTGGGCTCAAAGTGCTGGAACTGAGATCCTGGCTGTCTTGCAGTCACTGGTAAGGGCTCCCACGGGGTCCAGGGGAGCTGAGGCTTTATGCTGGTTGTGCTGTGCAGCACTGGCAGGCAGGAGTGAGGGTGATGAGGATAGAATCACAGAATGGTAAGGTTGGAAGGGACCTCAAGGATCAGCCAGTTCCAACCCCCTGCCATAGGCAGGGACACCTCCCACTAGTACAGGTCACTCAAGGCCTCTTCCAACCTGGCCTTGAACACCTCCAGGGAGGGAGCAACCACAACCTCCCTGGGCAACCTGTGCCAGTGTCTCACCACCCTCACTGTGCAGAACTTCCTTCTAACATCCAGTCTAAATCTCCCCTCTGCCAGTTCAAACCCATTGCCCCTTGTCCTGTCATTGCAAGCCCTTGTCAATAGTCCCTCCCCAGCCTTCCTGTAGCCCACTTCAGATACTGGAAGGATGTGGTTGTGTCTCTGCTGGCCGAAGCATCTGACTCTGAGGCTGGTTCTTTACAGAACAAATAGCCTTAGAGTTGGGGTTGGATGTTCAGGAGAACCCAGAAGTTGGCTCTGTGTGCTCCCTGCCATCATGAGGAGTGTGTGGGAACAAGCTCCTGTCGTTAGGTGCTGTCACTAGATGGTAACTGATGTTCTTCTTCCCTTGTGGGCCTCCTTCCAGCACCAGAGAAACTCTGCATGTGAAGAGAAGAGGTTATCAGTAAATATCTGATAGTGCTGATAAAGAGATGCCAGAGCTCCAAGGAATCTGAAAGCTCACTGCTTTCCACAAAGGTTGTTCTCACTTCCCCCTCCTTACAGCTCTGGTGGGTTTCTGACCCTATGTTCTTCTCACATATGAGCTTGCCCTCGAGTGTTGCTCTATGAAAATGCAAATGCCACTTGCTGTCAGAGTCATGCAATATTGGAGAGGACTGATCCTGAACTGGGAATGGCCGTTCTTTTGGTTTCCTGAGTGTAGGTCTCACAACCTGTGAGCTTCCAGCTTCCACCCTGTGGGATTTGAAAGTTTCATTTTCAGCCATTCCTCCCTCAGACCCCAGCACCATTGAAACAAACGAGGAGATCGAGATTGCCTATCCCATCACCTGTGGGGAGAGCAAAGCCATCCTGCTCTGGAAGAAGTTTGTCTGTCCAGGAATTAATGTCAAGTGTGTAAAGGTAGGGGAATATTCACAGCTGATTCCTGGTCTGGTGTTTGACCTTCATAGGACTTACTTTTTTTTTTTTTGCTTTTCATCTGAGCCTTGTCCTGGAGCTGAGTGGCTTTGCCTTTGCAGCATGCTGGTTTGTTAGTGCTGCAGTTGCTTTTGGTGTGGGAAGGAGCTGGGGAGGAGTAGGTTAGGACTGAAGTTCTATCTCCCACTGTAGATTTCAGCACTGCTCTTTCTTACTGCTCAGAGTCATATTTGGCACTTGACTTAGAGCTGAGGGCAGGCAGGGGATGCATACTGAGATCTGCCAGAGCTTGCTTCCTTCTCCCATTCCCTTGGTGCCCTGATGCTCTGCTGCTGTCACCTCCTCAGTCAGCAGGCTGCACTGAGAAGAGAAATCTTCCTGTCATGTTTTCCACTTGGCAGTGTTCATGAACCACTGGATGTGCTGAGGCTGTGCTGCTGTGTTCCTGCTGTCCCTCAGTCCCAGCTGTCTCAGTCACTGGAGCAGGGCAGGGCAGGTGCCCAAGTGAATGCCTGTGTCAGTGAGCTGTTTGGTGGCACAGGAGTCTCTCATAGGGTCTCCAAGCTGACTGTTGATGTTCAGAGAAGGAACTCATTTGTGTTATGCCTTCAGGGCTGCTTCTGGCTGGAGCTGTCTGGTTTAGGTGCTGGTGGCTGCCAGGTCATCCCTGCAGTCAGATCCACTTTAGAGTTAGGAGTAATGCTGAGGGATTCACAGCCGTTCAGGATTTGGGAAGCAGCTCCTCTTTCTGGATAGAAGTGGGAGCTTAGCTGAGCTGTGGACAGGCTGTTTTGCATGGCCTGCTAGTCTGAATGTGACCCTGTGTTTGCTGAGCCCTTGTTTATCTCCTTGTCAGTTCAATGACCAGCTGATCAGCCCCAAGCATTTTGTTCACCTGGCTGGGAAGTCTACCCTGAAGGACTGGAAGAGAGCCATTCGCCTGGGAGGAATCATGCTGAGGTATTTGTCTTGCCTCCTGCTGTGTCGAGCTTCAGGGTGTCGTGGCTGCAGCTGCAGGATCCTGAGCAGGCTTTTGTCTGCTTTGTAGTTGCTAGGGAGCTCACATTACCTGGCCAGCAGCCTGCAGAGATCTGTGGGGCAGAATTTCTCATTCTGGCCTTGCATGGGGGACCTGCTGCTCGGTGTGGGTGGATCAGGGCTGGATGTGAAGCTGGGAGGTGTATTTGCCGTTTGGAAGCCCTGCAGGAGATGTTTTGTGTGCAGAGCAGTGCTGGTTCTCCCTCTCTCCACCCTTCCCATGGCTGTGGCAGCCCTACGTGGAACACTGCCTTTTGTCTCCAGGCTGATTTGAGCTGAGCCTGCTTCTCTCCCCACCCCTGCACAGGAAGATGATGGACTCAGGGCAGATTGACTTCTACCAGCACGACAAAGTTTGCACCAACACCTGCAGAAGCACCAAGTTTGACCTCCTCATCAGCAGTGCCAGGGCACCAGTGCCAGGCCAGCAGAGCATGGTCCAGACTCCTACATCTGCTGATGGTAGGAAACCAGTTGGCAATGCCAAGGGAGCTTCTCTCTGGCACTCATCTCCCCTCCTTGAGCTGATCAAACATGATTGACTCTGCACACACTTTGCACCTTCTGCCAGGGGCAGCAAGGGAATTGTTTGGTTGGGTTTGGGTGGAAGTGACTTTAAAGCTCATCCAGTCCAAGCTTACTAGAGCAGGTTGCTGATCTGACCTACAATAATACCAGGCATGGGGCATCTCTCACCTCTCTGGGCAACCTGGCACAGGCTCTCCCAACCCTCAGTGTCAAGCATTTCTCCCCTCTCTCCAGTCTCAATCTCCCTCTTTCAGTTCAAACCAACCCCCTTGTCCTGTCACAACAGGCCCTGCTCAAAAATCTGTCCCCAGCTTTCAGATGACTCCTTTAAGCACTGAAAGGCCACCAGAAGGCCTCCCTGGACCCTCCTCTTCTCCAGTCTGAACACCCCCAACTCTCCCAGCCTGTCACCACAGCAGAGCCCTTCCAACCTGCAATGCCATCATTGGAGACCACTCTGGTTTCTGGGAAGGAAAATGCTCAAATGCTTCTCATGTGCACTCAGAAAGGTCTCAGCAGCACAGGTCAGGGAGCTCTGCTTCACAGTAACATGAGGGCTGGAAAGCAGCCATGACTGAGAACAGCCTTAGGAGTTGGGGCAGGCTCATCTTGAAGGGATCCCTGTGCTGGGGTCCTCATGGGAGGAAACACCTGAGAGAGGTCATCTCTGTCCTATTCCAAAGCAGGAGATGGCCTGATGCTCAGGAATGGATTTAGGGATACCAACCTCCTCTGGAACAACCAGCTCCACATCACCCAGACAGCCATGAGCAGGGTAGGCTGGCAGGACCTGATTTGATTGACACTCTAGCTGCAAATTCTCAGTGAATGGTGTGCAGAAAGTGACCTTTCTGCTGAGGGCCAGTGGCAAGACTTCTCCCAGCCAAAGTGTGTTGTTTCTCTGGGCAGGTTACATGTCCCTGAGGCCCTGGCTGGCTGAGGGGGCAGAGTTGTCCACAGGCTGAGGAGACTCTCCTGGAAAGCACATGATGAAACCCTGCAGTGGCAGCAGCTTGAAACCCTGCAGTGGCAGCAGCTTGAAACCCTGCAGTGGCAGCAGCTTGGCTTCATCCCAAATTTGACCCAGAAACTTAGGATCGAGTCAGATCTGTTTCCCTTCTGTGAACCAGCTGAGGCCTTGGCCCTGTCATTTCCCAAGGGATTTGGGCATTTCTGAGGTGCAGAGCTTGCTGCTGCTGATGCCAGGGGAGAAGTGCATCTGGGCTGAGACTTGTTCTCATCTTTGTTCTGATCCCTTTATCCCCCTTTTGTGCCAAGACCCCAGACTGCTTGCTGAAGGTTTTCCTTCCAGAAACCCCAGAGCTTTCCATAGTCACAGCTCCAGTGAGGAGCAGCAGTATTTGCTGTGAGCTGGTTAGTTGAAGAGAAGCCAGACACAAGCAACCTGACCGTGAGAGGGTTAAAAAGAACCTGGGAGGGAAAGCAAAGCAGGGATCCAGGGCTGCCACTCTGGGTACTACAGAGGGAGCTGAGGTTGACTCTCTGGCAGGGAGCATCACCCAGATCGCGCTGTCGGAGGAGGGCATGGAGGAGGGGATTGAGTGGAACTCAGCTCTGACAGCTGCTGTCACCATGGCCACTGAGGAGGGCATGAAAAAGGAAATGGAGGAGATCTCAGGTAAGCTCAGGCTGCTTGTTGGTGTTTTCTTCCCCTCTCCTCATCTGGAGGCTGAAAATAAGGAGAGTTTAGACAAGGGCAGAGCTGTCCCCCAGCCCCTTGGCTCTCTCTGTGCTGCTCAGGGTGCTGGCCAGATGGAGCTCACTGCCACTGTGGCAAAGAGGCACTGCAGCCCTGGCTTTGTGGCTGGGGGATGATCCCCAGGTCAGCTGCTGTGAGTTTCAGTGAGGGCTTTTTGTGTATTCATTCTAAAGAATGTAGAATGGACATCTGGAGCCAGGAGATCCATTTGCCAGCCTAGCACTAGGCTGGAACCACCACTGCTTGGTGCCCTCTGACAGCTCTCCTGGCCATGTCTCTCTGGCTGCAGTACCTTGCATTTCCTCTCAGGATCAGTTGAGAAGCTTAGGCAGAATTCCCCCAGAGATTTTTAAGCTCTACATCTTGTAAAGATGGGCAGAGGCAGTGAAATGTTGCCTTGGAAGTCATGGTGCTGCTTGAAGCCACTTCTCTGATTTGCTGCCTGGGTCTGTTTTTTTGGCATGTCATAGCCAGCCCAGTGCCATCCTGCACTGGAGAGAGCAAAGTGACTCATTCCTGAAAGTTTGAAGATAGCCTTGTGGGAAGGATGTCAAATGCTTGTAAGTGGTGACTTTCCCTCTCTTGTGCCAGAGGACACACTGATGTTCTGGAAAGGGATAGCTGATGTGGGGCTGATGGAAGAGGTGGTGTGCAACATCCAGAAGGAGATTGAAGAGGTCTTAAGAGGTGTCCAACAGAGGCTGGGTCAATCTCCCTTCCAGATGACAGGTAGGTGGTGAGCCACAGCCTCTGGCTTTGTGGTTGGAAGGATGCTGAGAAGAGCAGCTGCAGGCAGAAGTGACAAGGATCTGTCCCCATCATTTAAAGCAGCTGAGTCAGGATGGTGAGTGAGTTGCTGCTTATCAGCTGAGGCTGGGTTTGAGTTCAGTCTGCCCAGCTGTAGTGTCCTTTTGATTCAAGGCACAAAGACTCAACATGCCACCCTGTGCCCTGAGCAAAAGGACCCTGGCAGTTTGCTGAGACCATGGGCTGAGTCTCCTCAGCTCCCAGCCTGAGTGAAGGCCTGCCCAGATGTGCTCCTCAGACCAGAGTTAGCCAAACACTTTTCTCTGTGACAGTGCAGGCTCCAACAGGTCCTGCCCCACTCACTTCTCCTGTCTTCACTAGTGCCAGGAAACCTGTTTTGGGGGCTGGACCAGCTGAGGGCACTAATCTGGGTTAAAAATAACTCCCCTCTTTAGGGTTATTTTTCACTTGGCTCAGTTCCCTGATCCAGTTCAGCACATACCCCAGTGAGCACCAGCTTTTAGAGCTGCTCTTGCTGGTGTTCTTGCTATGAGCACCTGTGCAGCCCAGGCCTGCATTCCACCCAGGAGCTCTGCTCCACATTCACTTTGCCTGGGGGCTGATGCATCTTTCTCTCTGGTAGGTGGCAGCTTTTGGAAGCTGTGATTGGAGTCAGTGCATTAGAACAGACATTTTGCACAGCTCTTAGTGGAGCTGGCACAGTAATGCCACTGTCAGCAGCACGGGGGATGATCTGTAGGTGGAGAGCTCGTTTGTGTCTCTGCCTGCAGATGATGCTTTCATCTGCAGCAGTTTGACACATCTCTGTTTTCCTTTCTCCTCCAAATGGGTTTATTTTGTCCTTGGATGTCAGAAGGATGCAGGAGCTGGGTCTGCCCTTGTCAGCCAGCCCTTGTGAGAGAGCTGAGGAAGAATCACAGAACCATTTGGTTGGAAAAGCCCTTTAAGATCTTCCAGTGCAACAATCTCCAACTCCACCAAGGCTGGGGCTAACCCATGGCTTTCAGCACCACATCTCTGCCCCTTTTAAATCCCAAGGATGAGGATTCAACCACCTCCCTGGGCAGCCTGCAGACAGTTTTACTAAAAGCAACAGAAATTTTTATGTCACAGGAGCATTTTCTGAGCTCCCACCCATGGGATGAGGCACTTAGCCCCATGCCCTTTGCTTGCAGATGCTGCGGTCTTGAACAATGTCGCCCACACTTTTGGCCTGATGGATACAGTCAAGAAGGTTCTGGCCAACAGGAAAAACCAGACAGAGCAAGGAGAGGAGCAGTTCCTCTACACACTGGCAGGTACAGTCAGCACCTGGTAAGGCCTCTCATGCTGCTGCTCTTGGGAGGAGATGTGACTTTCCTTCAGCATATGAACCACGTTGGGGTTAATGTTCAGTACACCTGCCCCAAAACAAAGCCTCCCTGGGTCCCTTTCCATCACAGGCCTTTTGTGGAGTTTCTCCTTTCCTTTGCCTCACAGTGAGCACTTGGTTTGGGCATTCAGCAACCCAGAGGCAACATTTGCTGCAGCCAGGGTGCCAAGAACCTGACCTGGAATCCCCAGAGCCTCGTCCTGGATGTGTCTCCCTCCTCGCTGTGTCCCGTAGGACCTGTTCTTATGTGGGATGTCCTAGTCCCCTACTGACCTGGATAAGAGAGATTACTGTGCTGTGCCTGCCTGCCCCCACCCATACAGACAGGGTGAGAGGGATGCTCCACTGACCTGGGCAAGTCCAGCACCCTCTCCCCTCTGGAGAGAGGACCCAACCAAGCTCAGGAAGCTGTTCCTACTCCCCAGGGAGGGCTGTCCACACTTCTTGTAGGTGGGTCTAGCTTGGGGAGCAGAAATACATTGCCTGCTATTTATCCTGTACTGACAGCCGGACAAAACAGATGGAGCACATGCAGAACATGGGTCAGGTCTGTATGGGTGGCAGGAGAGAGGAAACTTCTTTGGTGTGAGGGTACTGGAGCCCTGGAGCAGGCTTCCCAGAGAGGTTGCGGAGTCTCCTTCTCTGGAGAGCTTTCAACCCTACCTGGCCATTATAATCCCAGACAAGCTGCTGTGGGTGCCCTGCTGGAACAAGGGGGTTGGACTGAGTGAGCTCCAGAGGTCCCTTCTAACCCCACCGTGCTGGGCTCTGTAAGAACTTGGCCTTTTCATTCAGTGCAGTTGGACCTTGAGTGAAATGCTAAGCTCGTGTTCAGCTGGTTGGTTTGGAGCCCTCCTGGTGCAAGCATGGGATGTACCTGAGCTCCTGCCTTGTGCTGGCCCCAGCCCAACAGGCTGCTGCACTTCTCTTTGCAGACCTGGAGCGGCAGCTGGAAGAGCAGAAGAAACTGGCCAAGGACCAGAAGGCGAAGTCCCAAACCATCCAGAACGTGGTGCTGATGCCTGTCAGCGCTCCCAAGCCCCCCAAGAGACCCCGCCTGCAGCGCCCAGCCTCTGCCACCGTCCTCAGCCCTTCCACCCCCATCCAGCAGCCACAGTTCACTGTCATCTCCCCCATCACTATTGCCCCTGTCGGGCAGCAGTTCTCCGTGGGCAACATCCCTGTGGCAACCATCAGCCAAGGCTCCAGCCCTGTGACTGTCCACACCTTGCCCTCTGGCTCCCAGCTCTTCCGATACGCCACTGTGGTGTCCTCCTCCAAGACCAGCTCCTCCGACACCGTCACCCTGCACCCGTCCTCCAGCCTGGCACTGCTGAGCTCAGCAGCCATGCAGGACAGCGGTGCCCTGGCAAACATGGCGACTGTGGTCAACCCCGTGGAACTGGTGGCTATGGAATCTGGCCTCACTTCCACCATCCAGGCTGTGGAGGGCACCTCAGATGATGGGCAGACCATCATCGAGATCGACCCTGCGCCCGATCCCGAAGCGGACACGGACGAGGCAGAAGGCAAAGCTGTGATCCTGGAGACAGAGCTGAGGACTGAGGAGAAAGTGGTGGGGAACGTGGAGGATCATCAGCACCAGGTCCATAATGTGGAGATTGTGGTCTTGGAGGACTAGTGGGGAAAGGCAAGCATCAGTCTGGGGAAGAGTTGGGAAGTTATTTTATTTTGTGCTTTTTTTGTGAAGCATCTTTTCCAGCCGTCCCGGTTGTGCCGTGGATATTTTCGTTGGACTGTGCAGAACAGTGAGAGAATTTGGGGTTTTAAACAAACAAAGCTGGAGAAACACAGGAGACCTGGAGAAGGCTCCAGCTACGTGAAGCACTGAACAATACCACCTGTTGGCAGGGTGATGGAGGGACTGGATCCCTGCTAACAACCCAGCTGGGAGGAACTGGACAAGGGCTCCTGCCTGCCCTGGCCCCCATCGCTTGTTTCAGAGGGACAATCAGCAGTGGCTGGAGTGCTGATGTCACTGGGGGAGGGGTGATGGCTGTGGGGTAGAACAGGTACCTTATGTCTGATTTTGTTGTCCCCCAAGGAGGGGGGGGGTGGGGTGTTGTCTCTTGGACTTTTCACTATCACCTCAACCAGGATATTTTAATGATGATTATTCTGGTTTTGGGGAAGGTGACAGTAACCATACCTTTGCTGTCTCCATNATTCCTATCCCACAACAAAACCAGTGCAAGTGACTGAAGTGAAAGGCTCTCTTTTTTTTTTTTTTTTTTTTTTTTTTTTTTTTTTTTTTGTACTTGTTTGCTCTCACCCTTCCCATGTCCAGATTTCCCAGCTGCAAAGCCCTGGAACTGCTCTGCCCAGTCTCAGGGTCACTCTATCCCAATCCCACCTCTGCCTGTGGCACTTTTCCCTTCTCCCCTATCCTGGCCTGGCCGGGCTCGGTGCTGCAGATGCAGCTTGGAGCCTCCTACATCATTTTTGAGCCTTTTGCATAAAAGCAAAACACCCCTGGAGCTGCAGCTCCAGCAGCTGCCCCGGGGCTGGGTGCCCTGGGGCTGCACAGAGCATGTTGTGCTGCTGCTGTCCGGGAGAGCTGGGCTCTGGATGGGGGCAGCTCCTGTTTACACGGTGTGCTGGGGCTGCTCCCTGCTTGTCGCTACTTGTTTGGTGGTTTTAAGTTTTATATTTTTGGTTTATTTCTTCTTTCTTCCTGTAATCCCTTGGCAGGATTGAAACTGGCACGTTGCTGAAATGTCTGCCCCGTTGCTTGCTGCCTTTCCCTCTTTTTGGTTTGGTTTGGATTTTTGCCTCGTGGCTGGGGAGGGGGGGGTGTCCCTTTGCATTTGGCCACGGTGGGAAAATGGAAGGGGGGAGGCAGCAGGGGCCATCAGAGGTTTGGGAGGGCTGGAAGAGGGGGAGCTGCTTGGCTGGAAATACTAAGCAAAGCAACAGCAAAGGAAACACACCTGGGGAGGGGGACAGAAGATGTGTTTGGCTATTTTTTTGCATTAAAAGTCAAAATCCATCTACACTTGAATGGTTTAACTGTGGGAAAGTGAAAGGAGGTGGCACAGGCAGCTTGGACCAGGCAGGCTCCCCTCTGCCCACAGCTGTGATGTGTGGTTGGATCCCCACCTTGCCGGGGAAGTGTTCTGATGCTGTTCCACTGGCGTTCTGATGGTGTTGCAGCTGTGGAACAGAGCTGGCCCATGGCAGCAGCTTGTAGCAAGTTGGACCCACCTCGTGCAGATGTTGGGATGCAGCCATAGAAACCAGTCTGCACGGATTTGGGGTCAGGGAACCATCCCTCCCTGTCCAGCAGCCTTCACTCCCTTCCTCCTTGGCCTGCCCCATGCAAACAGCCCTTAGACTGGTCAGGGACAGTGTCCTTTTGGGAACCCTCCACAGTCTGGGCTTACTACAGGCCCTTTTCTGCGCTGTCGTTGCCTGAGCTGAGCCACTCTCTTGCCTGGGAAAATGTCAGGAGCTGGACAGGCTCTGCTTTCCCCTCGGGTTTTGGGGTTGGCATTTAGGGAGCCTCTTGTCTGGGGGATCCCAGAGGGCTGTGGTGGCACCTGGTCCTCCTGTACCTTGGGCTGGAAGCTGTGCCCGGGGGACGGGAGAAGCCCAATTATCAGGATGCGACACACCAGAGTTCTGGGAGCTGCAGCCTTGCCTCAAATTTGCCATGTTTTGGCTAGAAAAGCGAAGCCCGGCAATGAGGGTCCCTGGCTCTTTAAGAGCAGCCACTCCATCACCGCTCTCAACCCTGCTTGCGCTGCCGCGCCCGGCCGAGTGGGGGCGCCGATCCCTAGCGGTCCTCCACCGGCCCGGCATGCACCGCGCCCCCCTTTCCCCGCCATTGTGCCTGGGAACGCGGGGCGCGCGCGCGGTGCCGCGTGACGCCCGGGGCGCGCGGATGTGTGTGTGGGCGCGAGGCGGCGGGCCCGGGCCATAGACGCTGGGCCGGAAGGAGAGGCGAGAGGGGCTTGGCTAGAGCGTCGCCCCAGCTGCCGCGGGCGAGTCCGAGTCGGAGTCCGCCAGGCAGCCGCGCCCGCACCCGCGCCCGGACAAAGCCGCCGCCGCCACCTCCCGCTGTCCCGCCCCGCCCTGCCCTGCCCCGCCCCGCCCCGCCAGCAGCCCCGCCGCGGAGCCATGTCGGCCAGCAGCCTCCTGGAGCAGGTAGGGAACTCACCGTCACCGCTCGGCCTGTTCTTCCCGGCCGCGCCGAGCCTGGCCCGCTAAGCGAGGCCGAGGCTCAGGGCCTAGCGGTGGGGGCGCGGGCTGGGCCGGGCG
>VWZE01007068.1:10831-25199 GCA_013396675.1 Eubucco bourcierii | reverse complement strand
GCTGGGCCGGGCGGCGATCTGCGGCCTTTCCCTACCGCCACCCCTGTTCCCCTCTTTCAGGGCCGCGCCTCCATTGTGCTGCGGCGCGGCCGGGCCGGGCCTTCCCGGGCCGGGCAGGGCCTTCCTCCGCCGGGCCGCGCCTTGCCGGGCTCCCCGCGCGCTCCAGGGCCGCTTCGCCCACCTGACTCACTGCTTTCCCTCTCTCTTTCCATGCCGCGCCAGAGACCCAAAGGCCAAGGCAACAAAGGTGAGAACTCCGTCTGAGAAATGTGGGATCCTGTGTCGGAGCGGCTGGGGAGCGGGGATCCTGTGGGGAGGGGTGGGAAGAGTTCGCCTCTCAAATCTATTGGGCATGTCCTGGGGTCTTTCTGCCTGCATGCAGGAGAGTGGCTGGGAGAAAAACAAACTCTGCCTTGTGGCTTCTAAGGCTGGGGAAAGTTTGCAGTTCGAGAGTGTTTGTATGGTGGTGAAATGCCTTTCTGTTGGGCTAAGCGTGGTATAGTGCAACTAGTGAGGAGCAGTTCTTTCAGAAGTACTGAAGTACTTGAAGTCAGCAAACGCTTGAGCTCACGAGCAGAGTTTCTTTTAACGCTCTGCATCCCTTCCTCAGTGCAAAACGGATCTGTGCACCAGAAGGATGGGTTAAATGATGATGACTTTGAACCCTACTTGAGTCCTCAGGCCCGGCCGGTGAGTAATAACCTGCAGAGAGCCCCGGGGGCTTCCCGCGGCTCTCTGTCGAAGGTGAATTTGTCATCTTGGTGTTTCCACATCCCCACAGATTGCATTTTGATGTTTGGCTTCCTTACCATGTTGCCTTATTTTATGTGTGTGTTTGTCCAAGCAGAAAGCACTGCCGTTAGGTTGTGGTGGGCCAAGATATCAAGGTTTTAGCAGCTTTTTGAGGGTGTTAGGATCTCATACAATTGGTGTGGAGCTCATTTTTAATATGGAACTGCCTGAAGTTACCAAGTTACAAGTTCTGCTCTTTCAGTTTTACTGCTCTGAGCTCTTTCTGGCCCTTCACACCATCTGAGGGGATGCGCTGCCCTGCTGCATGAAATCTCTTCACAGTTACACTCTGGGGGCTTCTGGTGGGTGCTCAACCTTCTTATCTCTCCTTTGTACACTGAAAATGCTTCTTAGAGAGTTTTCTGTACATCTCACTCAAACTCCCCACAGAACCCAGGTGTGATGAGGGCTTCTGAGACTTCCTGAGAACTGGAGGTAGAAGTGGAGCTGCTGCTGAGCTCCTGGAAATCAGGACTTCCCCAATACTTCTGCTCCTGGCTCTCTGTTTAAGATTAGCTCTGCTGCTAACTGGGTTGTGTTTGTTTTTCCTAATGAGTGGTAGGAGAGTGACAGAGAACAGATGGAGTTCAGCTGATTAGATGGGACAAGCAAGCCTTTGCAGATAAACATCTGTAGTAGCACTGAAGCACTTAGCTCATTCTCCTGCCTTCTTCTTCCCTTCTAGTTGTGGTTAGTGACCCCTGGCTGGGGCTTTTTTCCTCTGGTTCTTGATTGTTTTTACTATTTTATTTTTTTTTCACCTGTGCAGTGCTGGTGGATGTTTTACTGAAGCACAAGGACAGGTTTCTGTTTCAGTTACATTTTCAACAGGTTACATTTTCAACAACTTTAACAAGTTGAAGCTAAATGAGGTTAAGTACCATTTCAGGTCCTGGCATCTGTTCTTACTCCTCAGGACTTAACCTGTTAAAATCACTGCTCAGCTGCCTTAGAAGCCTAAACTCAGCCTGCACAAGGTGAGAGTGTGGTGCTCTCTCTCAAGTCTTGAATAGCACAACCTGTTTTCATTTAATGATGGGGTTTACTTTCCTAGGAACTACCATCACCAATTTCCAGCTTCCTTGTGAATGTGGAGCCCTGCAAAGTGTAGTTGTATTTCAATCTCTTAAAAATGATGAAGGCGCCGCCATAATGGTAGAAACACCTCAGGATTTTGCCCTGGTTTGCATCTTTTCTGAAGAACTAAGTATTAGCTTCTTTTTGCATGTGGTAAGAATGTTTTTAAAACAATTAAGTGATGGGAGCATGTTCCAGGAGGTGGAGCAGAGCTACTGCTGTGGAAATGCAGCAGCAACAGTGAGGTAAAACCACCGTGGGACCCTGGAGCAAGATCTTTGAGGAGCAGGATCTTTGTTTCTTACCACTTTGTGTCACTCCCCAGCTCTCCTGTGTTGTGACACTCAGCAGAATAGAAAACAACCCCCTAGAGCCCAGTCTGGAGAGGGCCATGGCTCTGCTGACCTAAACAGCCAGCCTAAAAATACAAAAGTATCATAGTGGGGTCTTTTTTCTGGAGATGGGAAGGGGAGTTGTGAATGTGGCTCTGAAAAATGACCTAAACACAGCTCACTGCCAGAAGGGAACACAAGAGGCTTCCAAAGTTCTCTTCTGAGCTCTTTGCACAAGTGTGAGGGAAACAGGATGTAAAGTTTCATGGCTCTTCATTCAGGAGCTGTCGTTTCAGTGTGACTCCCTGGTTTGTCAGGCTGGTGAAGGAGGTTCCTGGATGTTTAAAGCTCTCAGTGATTCTTCCACAGCTTAAGAAGCAAAAGCTCAATGGCAGCAATAAGTCAGTTTCAGCCCCACTGAACTTTGGTGAGGAGGAATGGTGAATTTGAGGAACTAACTGTGCAGAAAGCCTGAGTCATCTGAGGATTAAAAGCTGGTGGAGTTTTATTTGCATACTAATGAGGAACTTTGTTAGTTGTACGAGTGCAGGGTAGCAGAGCAAGGTGGGGTGCTGGAGAGCAAGGAGTAGATGGGAATGTTTTGGTAGTGAACAGGGGTGAGCCTGGCTTAAATCTACTTTGAGCCAACAGTGCTCGACTCTGCTGAGCTTCTGTGCTCCCTCCTTGCTGCTTGAGTGTGGCTGGTGAGAGCTTAATACAGATTAGGTTAAAATAGCTCAAGTTTAACATGAGTAAGGAAACGTTCTGAGGGGACAAGCAGAGAGGTTTAATCTGGCAGTGATGTGCTCCATGGACTTTGAGGAAGAGGCCTGCAGGGAGGGAATGGCTGCTCTGCCTGCTGGGCTCAAGTCTTAACTGTGTTTGTGTCATGTTAGGGCTCATTTCCAGCAGAGCTTATTGTTACTCCTGTAACTGAGGGGATCAGCTCTTGAAGAGCCTTTGCTGGTTCAGAGTGGTGTATTTTACAAGTTTGTTTTCTCACAAGTTGTTGCTCTTTGTGCTTCTGGACAGCTCAAACCCTTCAAGACTCTTCCCTGGTTTTGGTTTAGCAGCATTGAGCTGCTCAATCTGTAAAACTTGTTTGGTCTGCAGTTAGTTGTGTGGTTCATTTGCTTTTGGGACCCTTCTCTGGAAAGACCAGGGCTGGAGAGTGTATCTCAGAGCTGTCCTACGTTCACACCATGAAGTACCACAGAAGGCTTCTTGGTGGTACACAGCAAAACAAACCCTGAGCACCTGGTGTGAAATAATCTCTCTTGATTTCTGTCAAGTTGGAGCTGGCTCAGCCCCAAACCTGTTGCTTTCCTTTAACTCAGCAGAAGGTACAGAGGCAAACCAGCTGTTTCTGGAGGGTGCCAGAACCATCTTGAAAATCTCCATAGATTGCAGTGTGGCCTGAAGTCCTCTGGGAGCTGTGCTTGGCACGTGAAGATCATGATTCAACGAAAAATGAAGTGGAGCCTGCTCCCAGCAAAGCTTTTAAAGGGGAACTGAACCTGGTTTTCATCTGGTGTGTGCCAGGCTGGCATGTGAGCAGCTCTCCAGCAGGAGCTGGCTGCACCGAGGTTCCAGTTCCTGGGTGTTGGTGTCTGTTAGCAAGGCTTCAGCCACTTGCAGGGATGTTGAAGGTGCTCAGGGACAGGTGTTTGTCATGTCAGCTAACCCCGGTGGTGCCTGAGGCCCCAGGCTGTGGAATGAGGCATTTGTTACTGGAACCTAAAGGCTGCTTGGGTGTTAAAAGGGAGACCAAGGCACAGAGCAACTGCTGTTTGTTTTTCCTCCCTGGATTTGCAGCCTTCTTTCTCCTGCTGTGCTGTCACCATGCTGTAGAAGGCTTCTTCTTCAGACCCTGTTGATGACTTCCCCATTTTCAGGTAGATTTTTTGGTACCTGCCCACGGCACTGGAGCAGTTTTGTGTTTTGAGGACAAGACTTTAAATCTTCTTTGTGCGCAGGTTCTTGGAATATGATAAGCTCTGAAAATTTAAAGGGTGAGGATGAAACCATTTTCCTGGGTGATAAGTTGAAGGAAGGTAATTTGGAACATTGATTTTTGGCAGTGCACTTCCATTGAACCTTTTCCTTTTTCCTTCATATCCTAATTCTCTCTGCATCCTTCTTCCAACCTCTCCCTCAGACACCAGAATAAGGGCTGAAAAAGGCAAGAGAAGCCCTCTGTAGTGGTAGCTACAAAGTGGATATTCAGCTGCTCTGGTAAGGTCCTGGGTATATAGCCTGTGCCTGGGCCCACATCAGGAGCTCAGTGGGCTCCACCTGAGCGTGGGGAGCTTGCTGGGCCTCCGCATTTAATATTCCTGGCGCTGAAGCAGTTCTCAGCAGCTCTAACAAAGGAGGTGTTTGAAGGCCTCTTTATCTGCCCAGCCCTAAGGTAGGGAGGGGTGGGGCACAGGCAGCCCCAGTGGCTTTTTCTTCCTGCTCCCTGCAGCCTGCTCAGCTCCTGCAGCTGCTAACACTGTGGTTTGTGTCTTTCAGAACAATGCCTACACCGCCATGTCCGACTCCTACTTGCCCAACTACTACAGCCCCTCCATTGGCTTCTCCTACTCCTTGGGGGAAGCTGCCTGGTCTACAGGGGGGGATCCCCCCATGCCCTACCTAACCTCCTACGGACAGCTGAGCAACGGGGAGCCTCACTTCCTCCCCGATGCCATGTTTGGGCAGCCAGGGGCCCTTGGCAGCACTCCCTTCCTCGGACAGCATGGCTTTAACTTCTTTCCCAGCGGGATCGACTTCTCGGCGTGGGGCAGTAACAGCTCTCAGGGACAATCCACCCAAAGCTCGGGCTACAGCAGCAGCTACGCCTACGCACCCAGCTCGCTGGGGGGGGCCATGATCGATGGGCAGTCTGCCTTCGCCAGCGAGACCCTGAACAAGGCTCCTGGCATGAACGCCATCGACCAAGGCATGGCCGCTCTCAAGCTGGGCAGCACAGATGTGGCCAGCAGCGTACCGAAGGTTGTGGGGTCGGCCGTGGGTAGTGGATCCATCACCAGTAACATTGTGGCCTCCAACAGTTTGCCCCCGGCCACCATCGCTCCTCCGAAGCCAACCTCCTGGGCCGACATCGCCAGCAAACCTGCCAAGCAGCAGCCCAAGCTGAAGACCAAGAACGGCCTCGCGGGTTCGGCTCTGCCGCCGCCTCCCATCAAGCACAACATGGACATCGGCACGTGGGACAACAAAGGGCCCGTGGCGAAGGCCCCAGTGCAGGCCTTGGTTCCAAACATGGTGCAGCAGCCAGCCCAGGTGTCCCCCCAGCCCGTGGGTCAGCAGATCAACAGCAGCCCACCGGTGGCACAGGCCTCGAGCGGGCCGCAGCCCCAGGTGCTGCCGCCGCAGCCGAGCCAGCTGCCGGTGCCGTCGCCGGCCCAGCCCTCCCGCTGGGTCGCCCCCCGCAACCGTGGCAACGGCTTCAGCCAGAATGGGGCGGACAGCAGCGGAGCTGGGCCGGCTCAGGTGGCGCCCGGTGCCGCTCCCTCGGAACCGCACCCGGTGCTGGAGAAGCTGAGGTCCATCAACAACTACAACCCCAAGGATTTCGACTGGAACCCGAAGCACGGCCGCGTCTTCATCATCAAGAGCTACTCGGAGGACGACATCCACCGGTCCATCAAGTACAACATCTGGTGCAGCACAGAGCACGGCAACAAGAGACTGGACGCTGCCTACCGCTCCATGAACGCCAAGGGCCCTGTCTATCTGCTCTTCAGCGTCAACGGCAGCGGCCACTTCTGCGGGGTAGCAGAGATGAAATCTGCTGTGGACTACAACACGTGTGCGGGGGTCTGGTCCCAGGACAAGTGGAAGGGGCGGTTTGATGTCAGGTGGATTTTTGTGAAGGACGTTCCCAACAGCCAGCTGCGGCACATCCGCCTAGAGAACAACGAGAACAAACCAGTGACCAACTCCAGGGACACTCAGGAGGTGCCTCTGGAAAAGGCTAAGCAGGTGTTGAAAATCATTGCCACCTACAAGCACACCACCTCCATCTTTGATGACTTCTCACACTATGAGAAACGCCAAGAGGAGGAGGAAAATGTTAAAAAGGTAAAACTCGTTTGTCTGGGCAAGGTCCTCTGGGGCAGGAGAGGGAAGAAATCATTAGGAAAATGATTATTAGAAATCGTTGTTATTAGAAATTACCAGGAAATAAATCATTGGGAAGAAATTCTTTACAAAGAGAATGGGGAGCCACTGGCACAGGTTGCCCAGGCAGGTTGTGGATGTCCCCTCCCTGGAGGTGTTGAAGGACAGGCTGGGTGAGGCCTTGAGCAAGCTGGGCTAATGGAGATGTCCCTGCCCAAAGCAGGGGGCTGGAACTGGATGAGTTTTAAGGTCTCTTCCAACCCAAACCATTCCACGAGTCTGTGGAAGAGGGTCTAAATCCAGGGTGTGAAGGCTTGAGAACCAGTTTAGTGGGTATCAGGTTGCCTATCGACTGGCTGCATGCTCATCTGTGGAGCTCTCCACATCATGTCCACCGTGTTTGGGGTGGGATGGATGCCAGCACCCTGTTGTGAAGAGGCTCTGCCTGCAGTCCATGCCCCTTGGTTGCTGTGTGTTGCAGTCTTCCCCAGGGGCTGTGTTCTAGGCAAGATTTATTGTCAGCTCCTGGGCTGGAGCAGTTTCAAATAGGAGTAGACCGGTGTGGGGGGGGGGAGGTTCAAGGAACCAGGTTTTTGAATGGCCACCAAATCCACCCCTGCCCAGAGCAGGGTCAGCCTGACAGATGTTAGCCACCGCCTGTAAGACCTGGAGGAACAGCAGTTCCTGTCCCTCCCCAGGCAATCCTTTCCTGCACTTAATTATCTTTCCGTTAGGCTTTGTCTGTCGCCCAGCTAAATCTCCCTCGAAGCAGTTGGTGACTCCTTGTCCTCTCCCAGCTGGACCTAGAGCAGGTCACTCTGTTCCTCTTTGCTGGATGTGAAGCCAGCGAGTGGGCAGTGCCCAACAGCCTGGCACCTGAGCTGTGCTCGCCGCCTGCTGGCTTGCTGTGCAGAGCCGTGGCTCAGAACCTGCCTGGCAGTGTTGACTTGTGAACAGAAGTGTTGCTAATTGACAGATCTGCCCAAAGTTCTGCCACACCTTGAGTCCTGGGGTCACCTGTAGGCCCCTCACTCCAAGAAGTGTGTTGAGGGGCTGGAGCAGGGCCAGAGAAGGGCAATGGAGCTGAGGAACGATCTGGAGAACAGGGATGGGAAGGAGCAGCTGAGGGACCTGGGGGTGTTGAGCCTGGAGGAGGCTGAAGGGAGACCTTCTGGCTCTTTACAACTGGCTGAAAGGAGGCTGGAGCTGAGTAGGAGTTGGGCTCTTCTCCCAAGGAACAAGTGACAGGAAGAGAGGAAATGGCCTCAAATTGTCCCAGGGCGAGTTTAGTTGGACCTGATGATCTTAAAAGACTTTTCCAACCAAAATGACTCCCTGGTTCTTTGAAAATTCAGTGACCAGCGGCCTTGAATTGTTCTTGGCTCCATCTGGATTTGTCACCTGGGGCTGACCTTCCCCACAGTAGGGCTCTGGCTTCTCTTTGATCCAACCAGTAATTACAAATAAGCATTAGCACCAATTCCGGGGGGGTTGCCAAGGCTTCTGCTGATCTCTTTAGTTTCAGCCATTGGGAATTTTCCACCTAGCTGCCGAAGAACAGGATGGGGAGCTGCAGCTGCTGAGCATGACAGTGGGTGCAGCTTTCTTTTATCTGTTTCACTTAGAGCATTGCCTGTAAACGGCATCACCTGCACACAGGAGTGGGCACCCAACACTTGGGTGCCAGAGGGAAATCTCTGGGGAAGGAAATGCACTGCAGGCTGTGGGGCTGTGAGCTTGGCTTGTGTGAGAGCCTGGAGAGGTTCGGTGACTTCACATCCCCAAACTGTGCTGCCTGGTATCCAACCTGTGCCAAAGTGCTGATCTCTACTAACCAAGGGTTTAAATGCCATCAGAAATCAACCTGTGCAGGGCATCTCAGGAAGTGGAACTTCTCCAAAGCTGACTTTAGGGAGCATCAGTTTGTGGTGAGAGGGACAGACCTTGGCAGAGTGGGGAAGATGAGGAGGGCATGTGTGTGATGTTGCTGGAAGGCAGATGTGAGATAGATGGAAAGAGTTAATGGTGGGTGGGTATAGGCAGGCAGTGAGCAGAAGTAAGATCAGCAAAGTGGGGAAGGCTGGCAGAGAAGTGGCTCAAGGGATGTCCCATCTTGGAATCATTCCAGGTCAGGTTAGTTGAGACTCTGAGCAACCTGTTTTAGCTGCTCTGCTGACTGGAGGGGTCTTGGACTGGGTGAGCTTTAAAGGTCACTTCCCACCCAGAATACTCCACAGTTCTGTGGACAGGTTGGTGGTCTCATTTCTGGACAGCTGCTGTGCTTGTAGGTGGTGTCTGAAAAGCAGTAAGATCTAAAACTGTGGCTCAGCAGTGTCCTGAAGCCTGTGACCCATCTTCACCCATCCTTCCAGCTGCATCTGGAAGTCTCCTGCCCTGCTTGCTCAGGCTCCTCCGGGCTGTGGCAGTGTGTGAGGGTCAGGAGCACAGCAGCAGCTGATGGGTGCTCAGCACACCAGCACCTCCTCTGTAAACCATGGTGGGTGGGTTGTATGGCACTGCACTGCAGAGGCAGTTGAGGACATTGTCTTTGAGAGGGAACTTAGGTGTCTCTGGAGTTCATGGGCAAGAAGGGACTTCTGCAGCTCTCCCTGTGCTGTTTGGTTCGCACTATTGACTCACTCTGCTGCATGCCCAAGGCCCTGCCCTGCAACATCCAGCAGGGAGAGGGTGACTTGGTCTTTCAGCAACAGTTGGACCTTCTTGATTGTTCCCTGACACAGCCCCGAGGAGGTTGAGGTTTCTCTAGCTGCTGTGTCATGGCTTCATGGAGAAGCAGGGAGCATTGGTGTGGTTTCTGTCCTGGAGTGAATGCTGATGGTTACCTGGGGACTGTGGGTGGCAAGAAAACCCTGAACCGTGCTGTGTGTGCCTTGGAGCATCTCAGGTATCAAAATATGCATCTGAGGGCAAAGGTGAATATGCATCTGAGGGCAGTGGCACAGCTCCCTGTCTGCAGGCTCGTTTTGCTGCTCTTGCATTGGGAAAGTCCAATTGCCACCATCCCTTTGTCTCTGCCACCACTCTTGGCATAGCAGTGATCTGTTCTGCATTCCTGGGCCTTGAAGCTTCAGAGTCTCAAGGGCTGTCTTGTGCTCAGCTTCTAGCAAGCCAGAGTCACTCCACTTGGCTTCAGCTTGCCTACACCTTGGTCTGATTTGCAGTTTGGTTCCTCTTGCTGCCCAGGCAGGTGGGTGCACTCCTGTGAAAGGTGAGGAACTCTTGAGTGTTCTTTTCTGCTTCTCACTGCTAGAGTCACTTCTTCAGAGCTCCAGGGAACAGTTCCAAGCAATTGCATGAAAAAATGCTCTGCTTCATGCTGGTGCTGAGGGGAGAGGACAGCCCAGCATTCACAGCACTGGATCTATGCTCTTGCTTCTCCCTTCCTGTTGTCCATGCCCATCCTGTCCTCAGGCTCATCTCCCTTGCTTTCCAGTGTCTGCCTCTGCTCTACTAATCCAGTTCTTCAAAAGCTTTGAGTGTTCTCCTGACCCAGAATGAAGCTCACTCCCAGTGTGATCCTAGCTGTAGCAATCTAAGACTTCTTGAAGCCCCTAACAGCTGTTTTTGTGGTTGAGCAGGTCACCAGCCCCTTCCCTGTAAGAATTTGACCTTTATTTTTAAAACACCCAGAAAAACACAACAACTCCCTGAACCCACAGCAATATCCTGCTGTTGCTGGGAGTGCTGAAGTGACCTCAGCACAGCAATCTACCTGTACAGAACCCAGTGTGGTGAGGTTGGAAGGGACCTCTGGAGCTCACCCAGTCCAACCCCCTAGCTCCAGCAGGGCACCCACAACAGCTTGCCCAGAAGCACAATAACCAGGGAGGTTTGGCAGCTCTCCAGAGGAGGAGACTTCACAACCTCTCTGAGAAGCCTGCTCCAGACTCCAGCACCCTCACACCAAAGAAATTTCTCCTCCTGTTACAGGTGGAACCTCCTGGGTTCCAGTTTGTGCCCTTTGTCCCTTGTCCTGTCACTGGGCAGCACTGAGCACTCTGACCCCATCCTCTTGCCCACTACCCTTGATCTCTTGCTGAGCACTGATCAGATCCCCTCTGGGGCTGCTGTTCTGCAGGCTCTCAGCCCCAGGGCTCAACCTTTGCTCCTCACAGAGCTGCTCCAGGCTCCCCAGCATCTTTGGAGCCTCCCCTGGACTCCAAGTGTCAGTCATCCTGGCTGGTGCTTTGTCTGCTCTGGCTTTACCACATCCACCAAAGCACTGTTCCTGGCTAAGCTTCAGCTCCTGGCTGTGGCACACCAAGGGGACCCAGCTCATGCTTGCTCCCATCCCGAGATCCTGAGGCTGTTCTGCACCAAATCCTGGTGCTCAGTGACTGATGCACCATGACAGAGCTGCCTGGCTGTGACACCCTCTGCTGCTCGGCAGCATAGGAGGTTTCTCAGTCTCTTTCCAGGCTATTTAAAACCTGTGCTGGTATTGCCCAGTGGGGGAGACAGAAACCAGACTGCTTACTGCAGAAATCTGGGACTGGCTCTTTGACACAAGGGGTGCCCTGTCCTCAGGGTGGCTTTAAACCAGCTCCACCAAGCACTTAGGGCTTTATCTTTGCATCTTTGGTGGTGCTCTGGCTTTGTTTAGAGGCAGGAGAAAACTGGAGCAGGGAGAAGGCTTCCATCTGGCTGGTGCTGTAATTTGTGTTGCCTGCTGTAAAACTGGGAACTTTGTTTCCTCACCTGTAAAATGGGAGCAGGTGGGAACCCTTTCACTGCAAAACATGGAGCTGTTTCAGCTGAAAAATTGCAAACCAGCAGAGGTGGCTTCTTGCTTTCAAGGCATTCTGGGTGACACTGAGGTTGGCAGCTCTTGACATAGATGTTGTATTTCAGGTTAGTCTCTTAACAGCCACTCCTCCACAGAGGGGAGACCAGCAATTGCCAGCCCCTTTGTTCAAGGGAAGCACTAGGGCAAGGTGGTTTCCAGGTCTGAATTGTCCCTCTGGTGGTGCAGAAGGGCAATGGGTCTCAGGATGCTGCTGAAAGCTGGTTAGGATCCCAAGAAAGCTGCCCAAGTGCTGCTGTGTGAGCCTGGTCTGTGTGCAGTGCATGCATGGCTCCTTCTGCCTCAGCACTGCTTCTGCAGAGGGCTTTGTCTGGAGGAAATCACTTTGTGTCTGCTGTGAGGTGTGATGTGGCAGGGCTGCACTTAGGACCTTCTTATTCTATGCTGTGATCACTTTCACCACAGTTCCTGGAGTCCCTCTCATTTTCCTGATTGCTCCTGTTTGTACCTGGCAGGAATTGCTCTGTCTTAGGGCCTTGGGAGTTAATAAACCAGTTCTTCAGTGGTGCAGAACTGGACTCTTGCCAGGCAGAGCAGTGCCACCCTGCTTGCACTGCAGCAAAGTAAGCCCCTGGGAACAAGGCTTGTCATTATCCAGGCTGCAGGCAGGGATGGAGCAGGGATTGTTGCTCCTTCAGGGACTGGCTGCCCCCTGTGAGGCCTCTGCATTGGGCTGTCAGTGGTGCAGTGCCTGTGAGCAGCTGGCAGTGAAGTGTCTGCATTCTGTGAGCTCTCTTCAGCAGAAGCCTGGAAGGGAAGCTATCTGCTTCCATCTCATTAGAGCTTCATTACTACAGGGACACTGAACTGCCTGCCTGTGTGGTTAACTTGGAGCCATTTCTTGTAAGACCTGTTCAGGAGGCCTGGAGAAACTCCACAAAACTCTTTTGTTTCTAACTTGGGGGTGGGGGCAGGAAACCACCCAAGTTCCCTTCCTTGTGTGCATCTGCACAGGTGGGGAAGGCTCTGCCCTCCCATCTCTGCTGTTTGTGAGGTGATGCCATCTCCTGGAAGATGTCTCCAGAGAATTTCCCATCCTCAGCTGCAGACTCATAGGAAGTCCTGGAGTCCTGATGGTCACCTCCTGCAAGCCAGGCCAGGCTAGGGTTCAGCTGAAGCAGCTGTTGTAAGCTTGATGCATTTAAAGGAGAGAAAAAAAGAGCTGGAATGGAAACCTGTGCCCCAGTGAATGCTGCTTTGTGCTGCCTCTCACGTGGCAGTAAAATGAGGGTGCTCACAGCAGCTCCAGGGAGTGCTGCCTCTTTCACTTGAGCCTCTGAATTCAACTCTTCATGGTTGGCAGAAGGAGGTAAATGGATCTCTTGTGCCCTCAGAACACAGGATATTGTCTGGTTTGCTTGGAGCATGGAGTGTTTCTTCTGCCTTTCTTGGGGTGGAGGTGGTGTTTTAGCCTCAAACACAACTGCAGTGTGGTTCTTCTCCAGGCCCTGCCTTTGTTGACAGTCCTGTGCTTCCCCTTCTGTAGTGGCAGCAGCACTCCTGCCTCTGGAGAGCTGAGCCTTGGCTGTGATGGAGGTGACCCCATTGTGCCCCTCAGTCAGGAGGCTGCAGGGCATTGCCTGTGCTGGGAGTAACTTCAGCCAGAAGCCCTTGAGCTGTGGAAGGGTTTTGTTTTGGAAGTCGTGTCACAGGATCTGGAAATGGTGTTCTGAGTGTGGCCTGGCAGTGCTGCAACCCCTGGGGGCAGTCCAGAGCTGCCTCTGTGCAGAGGTGCTGGGCACTGGCTTTGGCACAAGGCACTTGGCACAGGAGAGGATGCTGTAGCCCCTCAGTGCCTGGCTGTGTGTGGTCTTGTGCTACCTCTTCAGCTTGCAGATGTTTGTCTGAAAAGTGTGTGCCTTCAGTGCTGCAGGACAGATGTGGGTGAACACTCAGGGGCTAGTGGCAGTGGCTGATGGGAAGCCTCTGTGGACCTCTTAGCTCGAGTGTGAAGCACTCAGCAGGTTTCAGAGTTGGCAGGGAGGGGTTTTGCTGATAGCTATGGGCTGTGCCCAGTCCCTGCAGACCAATGCAGACATTGAGGTATGAACTGCAGACTCTTTGGATGCCCACAGGGAGCTCAGGAAGGCCACAAATCTGCAGTGCCTGGGCAGACAGAGCTGTGCTATGGCCACACTCTTGGCTCCTTCCCTCCTCTTCTCCCTGCTGCAGGAACTGCCTGACCCCTGCAGCACTGCTCCCAAAGTGCCCCCCAGCTTCTGCAGCCCAGAGCTCTGCCTTGCCCTGCTGCTGCTCTCCAGCCTGGAGATGGCCAAGGAGTCTTAGGAATGCTGCAGGTCCATGCCCGAGTGTGAACTGCTGTCACCCTGCTCCCTTCCCACACTGGCAGCAGCTGTGACCTTCAGCACCTGACCTGGACTCACTTTTTTTCACCAGTTTTCCCTTGTTTTACCTTTTTTGGCTGGTTTGGGCTGTTTCTTCCTGTTCATACTGTTAAACCTCTAGCTTGGAGCAGTCTGATGATGTCTGTCCCTGTAACTGCTGAAGAACACTGCTGTGAGCAGAGCAGTGGTGCTGAGCAGCAACCTTTTCAAAGGGGATCTGATCGGTGCTCAGCAAGAGCTGAAGGGGCTGTGGGGAGCAAGAGGATGGGGTCAGACCCTGCTCAGTGCTGCCCAGGGACAGGACAAGGGGCAAAAGGCACAAACTGGAACCCAGGAGGTTCCACCTGAACAGGAGGAGAAACTTCTTTGCTGTGGGGATGCTGGAGCCTGGAGCAGGCAACCCAAGAGAGGTTGTGGAGTCTCCTTCTCTGGAGAACCTCCAACCCCACCTGGCTGTGCTGCCCCTGGGCAAGCTGCTGTGGGTGCCCTGCTGGAGCAGGGAATTTTGTTTGGGTGAGCTCCAGAGGTCCCTTCCAACCCTCCCCACCTCATGCTGGGTTCTTTGAGATGGGGTGAGCTGCTGGACCCAGGTGGTGGTACCACCATGATAACCATGCAGCACTGCAGGGCTCCTGTGCCGAGAGGCATTCTCAGTGGGACAAGTCCCGGTCGCGGCCCCCATGTGGCTGTGGGGCTGCTCTGCCTGACTTGTTCTCTCTCTTGCAGGAACGCCAGGGCCGTGTCAAGTAAAAGGCCTCTCCTGCCCCAGAGACTGCAGCAGTGATTGCATCCCAGCTGTCCTTCAGAGAGAGAAAGGAAGAGCAAAAAGCATCCCAGAGAGAGAATTAGGACTGGTTGTTTTTTTTTTT
>VWZE01007066.1:91162-141832 GCA_013396675.1 Eubucco bourcierii | reverse complement strand
GTGAGGAGCAGCTGAGGGAACTGGGGCTGTTCAGCCTCTGAGGGGAGAGCTTCTGGCTCGCTAAGCTCCCTGATAGGAGGTAGAACCAGGTTGGGGCTGGTCTCTTTTCCCAAGAAACAAATGATAAGACAAGAGGAAACAGCNAATACTGGAAAAGGCTCCCCGGGGAGGTGGTTGAATCCCTATCCCTGGAGGTGTTTAAAAGATGCAGATGTGGTGCTGAAGGCCATGATTTAGCACCAGACTTGGGTCAGAGAATAGTTAGATCTTGAAGATATTTTCCAACCAGAGTGATTGTATGATTCTATGGACTGGAACTTTCTTACACTAAGTTCCTGTCGAAAGCAGTGCTGAACCTATTCAGACACAAAAGATCAAGAGTAGTGCAAAAGAGTTGATTTGGAGCTTCATCTGTATGATCCTAGGTTTTTAAGTTCCAGTGAGGTACTTCAGGAAGTACAGCACAGGTTTAACTCTAACTCTTCTCCACTCCAAGTTTCAGTACCTCTGTAAGAAACTCCTGTCAAAGATATGGTCAGTCTCCTCTCTGCTCTTCCCACAACTGCATCACTTCTCCAACCCTGGTGAGGAGTTTGGATGCTCTAATGGAAATACACATGTTTGGACATACATGAGTAGATATAGAATCACAGAATCATAGAATGCTAAGGCTGGAAGGGACCTCAAAGATCATCTAGTTCCAACCCCCTGCCACTGGGAGGGACACTTACGCTCAAGGCCTCATCCAACCTGGTCTTGAACACCTCCAGGGAGGGAGCAGCCACAACCTCCCTGGGCAACCTGTGCCAGTGTCTCACCACCCTCACTGTAAAGAACTTCTTCCTAACATCCAGTCTAAATCTCCTCTCTGCCAGTTTAAACCCATTGCCCCTTGTCCTGTCATTACAAGACACCTTGTCAACAGTCCCTCCCCAGCCTTCCTGTAGGTCCCCTTCAGATACTGGAAGGCTACTATAAGGTCTTCTTGAGGCCTTCTCTTCTCCAGGCTGCAGAGCCCCAACTCTCTCAGCCTGTCCTCATAGCAGAGCTGCTCCAGCCCTCTGAGTATCATATTTTGATCTAATACCAGTGAAGCGTTGTTGCCTTTTCAGATGTTTTCCCTTAAGGGTATAGCAATTTCTCACTGTTGTAAGGAGAAAGGACTCACAAGGAAATCTGCAGTCTGTGTGTACAGTCTGCATACAGAAGACACTTGTCCTGCTCTTCTCAACCAGGCTCTTCACTGGATGTTTCTCCTCAAGATGAAATATATTTCTCTCAAAGACAAAATTACACCTGCCTGCAGAGATACTGCTCTGACCAAGGACAAGACAGAAAGAAGCAATTCATAATTTTTTCACAAGAGATTTTTAGTCCTCTCTTCTCCACCATAAAGCCTAGTGAAAATGCAGCTAAATGTGGTTTCTTGCTACCAGTCAAAGCAGTGCAACAGCAACTGCCTACAAATAGAGGCCTGTGGTTTTTTCAGTCTGAAACTCAGTGGCCACTACTACCACGTCATTTGTATGCACGTTTCTGCTCTGCCATGGACACCAGCCAGTCACTGTAAGCAAAGATCAATCCATTTCTTAATTAGAGATGGGAATTAATGGACACTGCAGTGACCATTTTAAATAGGGCAGGCCCAGAACACTGACTTCCTGAGGTGTTGCATGCCCTAGAGCCTTTCCTCTGTCATGGTTTGAAACTCTTCACTCTCATCAATGATTTATGTGTCTAGGTGCTGCTTGGCAGGACTTTCAATGTCTGTGATGATAAAGGAAACCTTTATTGTACCTTGAGCTGTCAACAAATGCTTAGAAATTTCATAAGAGTTCTTGTTTGTCCTTCGTATTTCCAGAGCTTACCAAAACCAACTTCAAACTATCTCCTTCTCATACCAGATAATGCTGATGAGCATCTGATTAATCAGAGAATCAGAGAAGTGTTTGGGTTGGAAGAGACATTTCAGATCATGGAGTCCAACCATTAACTGAGCACTGCCAGATGACCACAACACCACATTCCTCAGCACCACATCTCCATGGCTTTGAAACTCCTCCAGGGATGGGGACTCCACCACTGCCCTAGGTAGCCTGTGCCAGGCCTTGACAACCCTCAAGGAGAAGAAAATGTTCCTCATGTTCAGTCTAAACCTCCTGTAGAACAGCTTGAGGCCATTTCCTCTTGTCCTGTCACATGTTCCTTGGGAGGCCAACTCAAATCTTTCGGGAAGTTGTAGAGAGCCAGAAGGTCTCCCCTCAGCTTCCTTTTCCCCAAGCTGAACAACTCCAGTTCCCTCAGCTGTTCCTCATCACTCCTGTTCTCCAGACCCTTTACCAGCTTCTCTGCCCTTCTCTGGACATGCTCCAGCTCCTCAGTGTCCTTCTCCGAGTGAAGTGTCTGAAATTGAACCCAGGATTTGAGGTGTGGCCTAATCAGTGCTGAGTAGAGGGAGACAATCACCAAATGAGTCATATCAACTTTCTTTGCTCCCAGAACAAGTTTAATTTCACTGGCCTCACAACATAATTCTCCAACTGGGTACCTAACCTCGTTGTGACAGCCCAATTAGTTCTGCTGGCAACATTAATGAGATGATGATTATTGGAGAAACACAGGGAGCAAGCCTGAATTCTTATGCAGCCCTCTGGTTAAAAGGGGATAGCACAACGTTAATAGAAGGAGACATCAAAAAGCATTTAGCCACACAAAGGAATTCAACAACTGTGTTTAAATTTAATCTAACATATGATAAAGAGATGAGCTTCAGCACAAGCCTGTCACTGCTGCTCACACATTATCATTTATGGCTCTATATAGGACCACCCCCATGGCTTTAGTGGACAGAAATCTTAATGCCTTCTGACACAACTGGGTTGAGCCATCTATTATCACCCACAAATCCTTCAAAAACAAATAATGCCTCACATAATGATGCCCTTCAACATATTTGCTTCCCAGAAACCAACAAAAAGAACCACAGTGACCTGGTTTAAGGAAGACCACTGAATCACAGAATGGTAGGGTTGAAAGGGACCTTTGGAGATCATTGAGTTCTAGCCCCCTGCCAAGACAGGTTCACCTAGAGAACGTCACACAGGAACAAGTGCAGATGGGTTTTGAATCTCTCCAGAGATGGAGGCTCCACCACCTCTCTGGGCAACCTGCTCCAGGGTTCCATCACCCTTAAATTAAAGAAGTTCCTCTTCATGTTTAGATGGAACTTCTTATGTTCAAGTTTGTGCATGTTATCCCTTGTCCTGTCACTAAAGACTACTGAATAAAGCCTGGTCCTATCTTCCTGACTCCCACCCTTGAAGTATTGCTCAGCATTGATGAGATCCCCCTTTGATCTTCCCTTTTCCAGACTAAAAAGCCCAAATTCTCTCAGTCTTTCCTCATTAAAGAGATGTTCCAGTCTCCTCAGCATCTTTGTAGCCCTCTGCTGTAGCATCTCCAGCAAGTCCCTGCTCTTCTTGAACTGGGAAGCCCAGAACTGGACCAGTATTCCAGATGTGGCATCACTAGGGTAGAGTAGGGGGCAGCAGAACCTCCCTTGACCTGCTGGCCACAGAACCCCATCATCCTTCTTGGCCACAAGGTCTCATGGTCACCCTACTCTCTGCTAGAGTAGATAACTCCCACATCCTTTTCCCCAGAGCTGCTCTCCAACAGATCAGCTCCCAATCTGTACTGATCCCTGAGCTTGTTCTTCCCCAGATGCAGGACTTTATACCTGTCCTTGTTGAATTTCACTGGATTTCTCCCTGACCAGCTCTCCAGCCTGGGTGGCAGCACAGCTTTTTGGTGTGTCAGCCACTCCTCCCAGAATATCTGTATCCTGGGCTTCAGATCAAAAGCCTTTATTATTAGGATCACACTCTTCACTGAATAAATGTCACAGGAGTGAACTTGATAGAACAATATATTTTCCATGCTCTAAAATGATGAATTTTAAAAAGGACTGAGAACATGAAACTACAAAGCTTTTAACCTCTAGGCAGTAAATTCAAATACCAACCAGGTCAGTAACAGACCACTGTCAACTGTTACCATGAAAAAATGGACCATGAAATATAATGAAGTATCAAGCTGCCAGGGAGGTATTTAGTGGGAACTGTGAGGATCTGTGTTATTCTTAGTTACTCTCCGTGCATCTTGATGAGAAATTTTAAAGACAATGTTTCTCCCAGACCTATTCCACCATCGTTTATAACCCAGAGCAGGAAAACTGTCAGCTTACCTCTTTAGATTCTTCCAGACACTGATCTTACTCAGCTTGGGTACTTGCCAGCTTGTTTACAACGTTACTTACCTGAGAAGAGAAACATGACATGGAACAATCAATGAAAGGTGAATCTTTGGGCTGGAGAGGCTTAGGGCACAATGCAGATTTTGCTGATCTAAATGGTATCTGCTCTCTTAATTACATTTGCCTCCCTTCATAGCATTGACAGACTGAGTCTCATTGGTATTCAGCTGACTCCTGTTTTCTGCAGTAGAGATAATTGCCCCTTCCACTTGAAACTGCACACCTCTCTGATCACTACTATCATTTGTAGGCATGGAAAAAGTAAGAGCAGCATTTTTCAGGTGTAGATTGTTTTAATTTCTCATAGCAAGCTAAATGAAAATGAAAAGGGCCAGCACCATGCAGTCTACTCTCTGCAGAAAGCAGTGAATATCTGCATCTTGAAACACTTGAAAGATATGTAGCCAGACCTGTTTATTTCACTTTGCTTCACACTATACTGCATCAGTGCATTTATTTACTCCCCCGCAACACTGGATCTATCTCATTATCCTGGCCAAACTCTCTTTACATTATAGGTATAGCTGCAGCACCCAAGTTCTTTCCTGCAAAAGAAACAAGATCACTTGAGCTGCTAACATCATGAGCTGCACTTAATCAAACATGAGAAAAGACAAGATCTCTGTCCTAAGGATCTCAACCAAGATAAGACATTGGCAGGTCAGTTCACATACAGCACAAGGTGTTTACAAGAATGAAATACTTCACTGTGACAGACAACACACTGTGCATCTCAGAACTGAAGAATAAGCTTTTCGGGATAAACAGAATGACTTTCCTGAAAGAAAAAGTGGTATTAGCTAACCTGAAAGAGTAATATTAAACTGAGAACCCAGTACACAGACAAGTTGTTTTTATCATGATGCACCTACTGAAATTGGACATCAAGCTCCTGGTTGACATCATCTCCTGGATTACCAACTTCTTGCACCATATTTCCATGACAGTGTGCCATCAAAGGCTGTAGCTACATCAAAGCCAGAAGGAACAGGTAAGGATCAGGCTGCCCATGAAGTCCATGGGACCTCAAGCCAACGGCCTGGTGTTGTCATTACCCAACCCAGCACATGATCCCCTGTGCCAATCCAGAGTGGGAGTGAAGGGCTGGAGAGCAGCTCTGTGGAGAAGGACTTGGGGGTGCTGTGGGGTGAAAGGCTGTTCATGACCCAGCACTGTGCGCTCCCAGCCCACAGCCAGCCGTGTCTGGGGCTGATCCCCAGCAGCATGGCAGCAGGGGGAGACAGCGGATCCTGCCCCTCTGCTCCTCTCTGATGAGACCCCACCTGTGGTACTGGGGCCAGCTCTGGAGTCCTCAGCACAGCAGGGACATTGAGAGAGTGGTTCGGCCTGGAGAAGGCTTCAGGGAGACCTTCTGGTGGCCTTTCGGGACTTCAAAGGGACCTACAGGAAAGCTGGGGACAGACTTTTGAGCAGGGTCTGTTGTGACAGGACAAGGAGTGACGATTTAAACTAAAAGCGGGAGATTTAGACCAGAGAGGAGACTGAGGGTGGTGAGAGCCTGGCCCAGGCTGCCCAGAGAGGTGGGAAATGCCCCACAGCTGGCACCATCGCAGGTGAGGTTGGGGCGCTGAGGAACCTGTTCTAGTCGCAGGTGTCCCTGCTGGCTGCAGGGGGTTGGACTGGACGAGCTTTAAACGACCCTCTCCCACTCACCCTGTGACTCTGATATCCTGCAGCCTGCCTCAGCCGGCACCTGAAGGCTGCGCTTTCGGTACAACAGGCACAGCTACCGAAACCCAGTAACTAACTAAAGTAAAGGTTCGCTCTCCCGTTGACTGCCTCACAGGCACGGAGCCCAGCCCAGGCGCACGGTACGGCTGGCGGCGGGGACAGCCCCGGGGCGGGCAGGCCGTAAGGGGAGGCGGCGTTATGGCCAGTACAGGGGCTGGACAGGCCCGGCCCGGCCCGGCCCCGCCATCCTCCTCCCGCACCCCCGCGGCCTGCCCCAGCCCTCACCGCCCCTCAGCAGCTGCCGCCTCCCGGGGCGGGGCCGCGCTCACGGGCCGCGGCCTTCCTTTCTCTCCCCGCCCCGGGGCCCGCGGCGGCACAGCGCTGGGCCTGGGCTGCGAGCGCTGTGGCGGCCGTGCCACAGCGGCTCACCGCGCCGTGCTGAAGCGGTGCCCGGGTAAGGAGCCCTGAGACCCGCGGCGCCGTGAGGAGAGCTCAGCTGGAAGGGGGGGCGCCCGGAGTCAGCGGGGCCTCGGGGAGCAGGGAGCTGGAGGGGGTGAGGCAGAGGTTTGGAGCCCTTCTTTGTGACCACTGACCTGTCCTGGGAACAAAACTGTGGGGCACAGTTGAGCAAGGCCACGCGTGGGTGGGCATCAAGCTTCTGAGAGGGCAGGAAGCGCCGGGGCCCGGCCCTGAGGGCCTGATTCGCTTGAGGGTTTTCCGAAGGGAAATTTTGCCATTAAATAACATTAAGTAGTTTGGAACAATTCCTGGTTTCAGCCTGGAAGTGCAGGAGCAGCTCTGTGCAGCTCCCAGAAAGGAGGATGCAGTCAGATGGGAGTTGGCTTCTTCTTTCTACTATCAGATGATAGAATGAGAGGAAGTGACCTGAAATTGTGCCAGGGAGGTTCAGGCTGGAGATTAGGAAAAAAAATTCTCCCAGTAGTGGTCAGGCACTGGAACAGGCTGCTCAGGGAGGTGATGGAGTCACCATCCCCTCAAGTGATAATGATGTTGTTGGGTTGAAGGTTGGACTTGATGATGTTAAAGGTCTCCTCCAACTGAAACAATTCTCATTCTGAAATGAAAAAGGCAAAGCCCAGCAAACAAAAAACAAGCCAGCACCCTAGCTCTGATGTCTTTGGGTTTTAGTGCTTGGAGAAGTTTCTCAATCAGCTATTGTGGGGTGGAAATGGAGGTCTTGCAGGAGTGTGGTGAGCAGCAGTCATGTTACTGCCTGCTGAAAGGATGGAACTTCTTTTCCCCAGGTTTTCTTCTAACATGGATTTGTTCAGCCTTTAGGAAGGGAACACAGCAAACATGTCACCGTGTTCCAGTTCTTAAAGGGTGACTACAAAATGGATACTCCCTTTTTACATGGAGTTACATGGAAAAAGATGTGATGGAGACAAGTTACTCCTGGGAGAGTTCCACTTGAACACAAGAGGAAGGTTTTTTTCAGAACAGGGACACTCAGCCATTGGAATAATCAAATGGTCTCCCCAGGGAAGTGGTAGAGTCCCCAGGCTTGGACACTTGAAGATTCAACTTGACATGGTGCTGGGGCAGCTTGTCTTGACCATGCTTTTGCCAAGAAAGGTTGGGCCAGATGATCCTTGAGGTCCTTTCCAACCTGGGGATTCTGTGATTTTATGGACATGCTTCCCATTTCCAGTGACATTATGTTACAGCAACCTCTTGGAAGTGGTGAGTGAAGGTTTTGTTGCCATGTCTGTAAAACCAAGTGGTTCATAGAAAAGCAGCTCAGACAGTTCTGTGGCTACCCTTTTTCAGAACCCTTAGAGAAGCACTAAGCTTGCTTTCTGCCTGGGTAGATACTACCTCAGCCTTGTGGGGAATAAAACCTGTACAATAGCAGGTGTAACTTTAAAGTTGTCAAATGTAGTTTTTTTGCTATTTATTTATGTTTTTAAAGTTTTTTTATCTGCTGATGTTAGAGAACTTTGTTTCTCTCACATTGAGGACATGACTTTGAGAGCATCATGTGCCTGATGCTTGTTGCATTTTCTTAATTTTCTTGACTAAATCTAAATAAAATTAGGAGGTCTTGCATTTGTGAGTGGGTGAGAGGCTTAATCTGAAGGCAAAAAAGTGCTGTTTTCTAGATGACTATGATTTTATCCAAGTGCTCCTGTAATTCATGACGAATTTGAAAGAAACACTGCTCAGAATTCATTGCCAAGTGGTGAGTGTTACTGTCTGCTTAGCCAGCAGGCCTCGTGATGCTCCATTCAGCAGTAGTGCTTTGTAGGATACTGCTAAATAATGGATTCATAGAATTATAGAATCACAGAATCTTCTGATTGGAAAAGACTTTAAAAATTGTTAAGTCCAACCATTAACACAGCTGTGCCAGGTCACTGCTAAACCATGGTCCTCAGCACCACATCTCCATGGCTTTGAAACCTTTCCAGGGATGGGGACTCCACCACTACCCCAAGCAGCTTAGGCCAGGCCTTGAAAATGTTTTTTGGGAAAAAATTTTTTCCTCATGTCCAAGCCAAATCTTCCCTAGTACAACTTAAGGCCTATTCCTCTTGTTCTATCACTTGTTCCTTTGGAAGAGACCAACTCCCAGCAGGCTCCAACCTCATTTCAGGAAGTTAACCACTCTTCATAAGCACCTGGCGACTAAATTGGGTGTGAGCTCAGCAGTAGTAGTCCTCCATAGGTCCCTCATCACTGTAAGTAATCCAGTTGTTCTTCCTGTGCAGTAAAACCTGTTCTGTCCTTCTGTTTCCATTTGCAGTGCTGTACCATGACACCAGCCTCAGGAGATAGCTCTGGTAGTGGTGAAAAGTGGCACATGGAGTTGAGCCAAAGTTGTTGTAGCTCTGATTTGGACTACTCAGAAGATACCTTTGAGTCCTTCAGTGAAGAGGAAGAAGACTGCTGGCAGGAAGAGAGCAAACCATCTGAATCACATTCCACAGAGAATTTAGAGGGGTCTACTGTGTCAAACACATTGAAAGGACAAAACCATGCAGGTAAGTAGAGCTTGCTGGGCTTGAGACCTGTCTTTAACAGCTTTGCATCAGCGTGGTGGAGACTTAAATCAGCAAAAGTGGTTCAGTATTCAGACACTGAAGTGCTGGAGTTGGTCCAGAGAAAGGCAGTGGAGCTGCTGAAGTCACTTCAGTGTCCTTGGAGTGAAGGGCCTAAAACGGAACTCAGTATTTGACTGTAGCTTCAGCAGTGCCAAATACAGGGGGACAATCAGTTCTCTGGTCCTGCTGGCCACACTGTTGCTGATTGAAGCCAAAATGGTGGTGGCCTTCTTGGGCAAGTGCTAACTCATCTCCAACCACTGTTTTCCAACATCTCTAGGTTCTGGACAGTTTTCAGGTTGTTGTGACCCAAGTGCAGGACCCAGCACAATTGACTATATTTCACTAGTCTGTTTATTTTATTTTTTTTTTCTCTTTCCCTGTAGGTGTACAGGTACTAGGAGTGTGGATTTCTCCCCCTCCAAAAGCAACATGACTTCAGAATTCATTGTGTGGAGAGTTTTTCCCCCGATAATCAATTATGTTAATTCTTGAATTAGATATTTGTCTTGGTTTAGTTCCTTTCCAAAGCTGAAGGAGGCAGCAGGGCACTGATTTTGGCAAGAACAATGGAGCAGCTTTTAACCAACACAAGGCTATAGTGTCTAGAGGAGACGTAGAGGGAAGGAAAGGCAGGAAGGGTGGTGTTTGTATGTACTGGTTATGCAAGCAACTGTGTGAGCAGATGGTGGGATGCAAGTCCTGGTAAAGTCTTTCTGGAAACTGGGTCAGAGATACTATTTTTAATTGAAAAAAAGAGCAAGAAAGCTGTAGTTGAGCAAAAAAATAATTGATGCAGAAGGGGAATCTTCCTCAGTCTGTATGTACATGAGAAGTGAACACACTCAGAAGTTTTGTAGGTCACCTGTAGGATTGGTTAGGAAGGGAGATCTTCCTGCTGATGTACATCATGGCATTGCTTTTGCATGGAAGCATCCTCAGACTGTCCACGTGTTGTAGGGTGGGAAGACCTAAGATCATTCTCAGGCTGCGCTTAGTCGTGTAGCCCATTCACAACGCTGGTGAGTCAACGTTAGTCCTGACTCATCTTCGGCATTTCTCTTTCGATGGGTGGTTTTCCAAGGCTGCCAGGTAGTCAAGTGAGAAGACACTTAATGTAGATCATCTCAACTGTAGTAGAGAGGCTTCTCTGAGATAGTCCTCCTAAAATACTTGAGAGTCCTGTGACGGTGTGATTCACAGAGAAATTGAAAAGGAGCTGAGGAGTTCAAGTTCATAGAGGGAATGATAAACCAGTTTAACACCAAGGAAACTTTTCATCTCCACAAAGCTTTCCCTTGAAGCTCATATTTGGGAAGATTTTATCTTCTTAATTTCAGGGAACATTCTACTTTGTTCTTTGGTGAGCAAGGAGAACCAGAGTGGGTTCTCAGTCTTCAGTAGTGAGTTCATTTCATTAGCTTGTGTTGATGTGCATTGTCTTCTCTCTGCCTGTCCTATGGGTTGTCCTCTCAGCAGCAAAGCGCTTTCCAGGTACGTTGTTACGGTGCTTCTGACCACTGTCAATAAGAAGAGCCCAATATGAGGTTCATGTTTAAGCTTCTGTCATGCAAACACAGTACACAGTCATGTGATTGACAGGTCATCCATGAATTCGTCCGTGTTGTGGAATCAGTAAGGGCTGGAAAAGACCTCTAAGATCATTGAGACCAGCTGCTAACCCAGCACTGCCAGGTTGCTAAACTGTGTCCCTCAGCACCACATCTACATGTTTTTTGAATGCTTCCAGGGGTGGGGATTCTACCACTGGTGAGGCCACATTTCAAATCATGGATTCAGTTGTGAACCTTTCGCTCCAAGGACATTGAGGAACTGGAGCTGGTTCAGAGAATGGCAACAAAGCTGGTGAAGGTTCTGGAGAACAGGTCTTGTGAGGAGCAGCTGAGGGAGCCAGGGTTGTTCAGCCTGGAGGAAAGGAGGCTGAGGGGAGACCTCAGTGCTCTGCAACTCCCTAAAAGGAGGTTGGTCTCTTTTCCCAGGTAAGAAATATTAGGACAAGAGGAAACAATCTCAAATTGCAGCAAGGGAGATTTAGGTTGGACATTAGAAGAAACTTCTTCACTGAAAGGATTCTGAAACACTGTCCCAGGTTGTCCAGGGTGATGGTGGAGTCCTCATGCCTGGAGAGGTTCAAAGCCGTGGTGCCGAGGGACGTGGTTTAGTGGTGACCTGGTAGTGCTGGGTTAATGTTTGGACTTGATGGCCTGAAATTTCTGTTTCAACCTAAACAACTTTGTGTCTAACTGAGGGTATCCTTGACGTGCTGGAGGACCTTCACTCGCTTTGCATTCCCACCTGTGATGAACAGACTGATATTTCAGACAGTTTGTATCTGCACACATCTCTCAAACGTCGTTTGCTGCCTGGGCTGTCAGCAGGTTACCCCAAACTGCTGTGCTCAATTGTACAAATGCAATTTAGATAATGGGGAAAATGTTATCTTGAGATGCAGGGTCACAATCTTGCTGAAGAGGAGTTATCACTTACTGCCTTTCAGAATTATCTTTCCTTTAGCCATTTTATCTTCTTAACATAGAGTGTGAATACAGCGTAAGAACAGCAAAATGCCTGCTATTTTCCTATTAAGTCAAAGTTAGACATCAAAGGAAAGGGAAACTCAGTAAAGATGTTCTCTATTTTGCTCCCTGCGCTCGCAGAGATTTCAAATGTCAGGCTTCAAGATGTAGTTGCATACAGAAAGCCAAGTCTATGTAGGTCACTTAGTTATAAGCCACCCAGCGGGCTTTAGAATGTAGACATGGAGCTTAGCTTATCGTCTTTGCTACACACCAAGTGCCTCTGTTATCACAACAGCTTCTTGGGCCACTTTGTTGTGCTTCACTTTCTACATACTCCTGTGTTTTGTGACCTTACTGCTGTAGGATACATCCCTCTGACTTGATGTCCATGCTGGTAGTGTCTGGTTTTGCTGCTGTTGTCACCTGTCCCTGCCTCATTCCTCTGCAGGCAGGAGGACGTGGAGGAGTCTGGGCAGCCAAGCATCAGCAAAATGTACTCTGGAACAGTAATTGGGGCTGGCAGGGATCCTCTGTGGACAGACGTGCAGTGACATTTCAGTCTGCCACCACAAATGGAGATGGAGCATTGGAGCATGTCTGGTTCAAAGACAGAAAGAAGGGAATACATGAACGACATGAGAAATGAAGCCAAGCACCAGAGCGAGTGCACAGATCCCCTTGTATGAATCTCTTTCTTTCTGCTGAAGGACAGGAGGACCTTGTGTACCTGGAAAAAATCTGAATGTTTAAAGAGGCCTTGTACAGTTCCAAGACTCCCTTCTCAGGATTTAACTCTCTGCTGACTTTTCTCATCAGTTTTGTCCTTGTTTCAGTGAAATTATAATCCTCCATCCTTGATAATTTTGATTCTTCCTGAGCTTAGTTACTGTTACAGAATCACAGGATGGTAGGGGTTGAAAGTGACCTCTGGAGATGAAGTCAAACTCCCCTGCCAAGGGAGGCTGACCCAGAAGAGGTCACACAGGAAACATCCAGGTGGGTTTGGAATATCTACAGAGATAAGAGATTCTACCATCAGTCTGACCAGTCTGCTCCAGTGCTCTGTCATCCTCAAATTAAAGAAGTTTTCTTTCATGTTTAGATGGAACTTCTTATGTTCAAGCTTGTGCTTGTTATCCCTTTTCCTGTCACTGGCCACCACTGAAAGGAGACTGGTTCCCACCTCATCCCTGTTAAACATGAATTAGTTACTATTAAATGTGAGTTAATATTAAAGCAACATTGATATAAAAAAGAGTAATATTAAAGTGATGCTGTTGTCCACCAGCTTTCCCAGATCCTTTTTCAGCAGGTCATCCCCTCACCTCTACTGGTGCAGGGGGTTAGTCCTTCCTAGGTGCAGGACTCTACACTTGCTTTGGTTGAACTTCTTGAGGTTCCTCTCCCCCAGCTCTCCATCTTGTCACAAAAACACAGAATGCCAGGTTGGACAGGACCCCAAGGACCTTCCAACCATCTGTTGAGGTTTGTCTGAATGGTGGCACAGCCTGATGATGCGTCAGGCACTCCTTCCAGTTTGTTGCTATTGGCAAGCTGACTGAGGGTGCACTGTAGAGCAACATCTCTTGAGGCTGTGCAGTGCTACGTGGTGTCATTAGGTGGTGATGCTCATGAAATACTGTATTGATTGGCTGTGCTTAAGCCTGTGGAAAATCTCCCACTAAGCACTGAATGAAGTTGTAAATCCATCCTTACCTCTAATTTATTATTCCATGCCACAGGGAAGGATAAGAGCAGATGAAAAAGAGGAAGAGATTGTTTGAACGAGGTCATAGAAGGAATTAAGGAAATGATCAGTGAAGCTTTGGGGAAAAGGATTCTCTAATGTAATTGCATTGCCTCAAAATATGCAATCCCTGCCTGTAGGTTGTAGAATATCTTGAGTTCCCACCTGGAGTATGTGTCCAGCTCTGGAGTCCTCAGCACAGGAAGGGCATGGACCTGGGTCCAGAGGAGGACCACAGCAATGGTGGAAGGACTGGAAACCCTCTACTGTGAGGCCAGGCTGAGAGAGTTGGGGTTGTTCAGTCTGGAGGAGAGAAGGTTCCAGGAAGACTTTAGAGCAGACTTCCTGTATTTGAAGGGGGCTGCAGGTGGGCTGCAGGGGGACTTGTTACACAGGCATGGAGTGATAGGATGAGGGGTGATGGCTTCAAGCTGGAAGAAACTGGAGTTTGATTAGGCAGGAAGAAATCCTTCCTCATGAGGCTGGTGAGGTGCTGGAACAGGTTCCACAGGGAAGTTGTGAAGACTCCAAGCCTGTAAGTCAGATCCGGGTTGGATGTGGCCTTGAGGAACTTGGTCTAGTAGAGGTATCAGTTGATGGAAAAACTCACCAGGAGCCGGCAGTGGTCACTGGCAGCCCAGAAAGCTGCCGTGTGCTGGGCTGCATCAGAAGCAGTGACAGCAGCAGGACAAGGGAGGTGATGTTGCCCCTCTCTCTACTGAGACTCCACCTGCAGCACTGCCTCCAGTTCTGGTGTCCTCAGCATGAAAGAGTCATGGAGCAGGTCCAGAAGAGGGCACAAAGATGATTGTAGGGCTGGAGAACCCCACCTGTGGGGACAGGCTGAGAGAGCTTGGGCTGTTTAGCCTGGAGAAGGCTCCAGGGAGAACTTAAAGCAGCCTTTCAGTACCTGAAGGGGGCTGCAGGAGAGCTGGGGAGGGACTTTTTACAAGGCCTAATGGTGACTGGATGAAGGGTAATGGCTTTGAGCTGGAAGAGGGAAGATTTAGCCTGGAGATTAGGAACAAATTCTTTACAGTGGGGAGACACTGGAACAGGTTGCATAGGGAGGTTGTGGAGGTGCCCTCCCTGGAAGTGTTCAAAGCCATTTTGGATGAAACTTTGATCAACCTGGTCTTGTGGAAAATGTTCCTGCTAATGGCAGAGGGTTGGAACTAGATGATCTTTAAGGTCCCTACCAACCCAACCCATTTTATGAATGTATGAATTTACTGTGCAAGCTCCTGCTGTTATTATCCAATGCATATTTAAATCCTGAGCTGCAACAACATTCCAGCCATTGCCTCCAGGCTTGACATTGGTTCTTCATTTGATAATACGAGGTCACAGAGATAGAAGACAAATGCTTCTGCTCTCTCCCTGGTGCGGTAATTGATACTTGTGTGTTGTTGATTTATGCCTGACAGAAATGACTGAGCTATTAGATGGAGAACTGGAGGCTCTCCGAGCTTTTTGCACCCTTAAGATAAGCAAAATGTGTCAGCAGCTCATCTCTGAGCAGGCAAAGGGTGGCAAGACAAAGAAGCTGCAGCATGGATTCACAGCAAAGAAACCCCAGACAAGTAGCATCAATCTCATCGTTCCTGATCAGCTGATGAACAGAATCCACCTGGAAAATATCAGAGAGACAGTAAAACAGGTACTCCAGGGAAGACAAAATGTGGATTTGGGCTGCACTTACGGGAGAGTCTCTGGGAAAATAAGGCTTCTTGTAAGGATCAAAAGGATCAAATCAGGCTGGTCTTGGCTGATGCCTGAGAGGTATTTTGGTTTGCTAGCTCAAGATCTCCTTTTCCCACTTTTCTCTTAGACACCACTGCAGAACTGCTGGCAATTTAAAAAAAAAAAAAAAAAAAAAAAAGATTATGAAATATAATCTGGTGATAAAATAATGATTCGTGTGATCGAACCAAGCTGGGGTGGTCAGGCCAGGATATATCCTGCATCAAGTGAAGAAAAAAGCCCTATCTTCTGCTTATGCTTGCACCTTTTTGCTGAAACATTGGAACAGACTGCCCAGGGAGGTGGTGAAGTCACCATCCGTGGAGGTGTTTGAGGAATGTGTGAGCATGGCACTTTGGGACATGGTTTAGTGGCCATGGTGGTGTTGGGTTGATGGTTGGACTTGATGATCTGCCAACCTTAATGATTCTGTGATTCTTATTTATAGCAGTATTCTACATGTCTGTGCTTGGAGATCAGTACAGAATGTCTGCAGCTGGGAAAGGATTTCTGATAAAAAATGAGCTTTGAATAGTAATTAGAGTAATTTATTTTGCTTTATCTTGATCGCATTTGCTGGCTTTAATTTATTGCCACAGAGCGCAGGAAAAGTGACAGAATATTCCTCTTCAGAGGCTGTGCTAGGTGAGCAGGGAGATTCATGCTTTGAAAGTCACTCCTGGTGATTATTTCAGGCTTCTCTGGTAAAATTGTATTGAATTTGCAGCAATCTGCATTTTTTCATCATGTTAATATTTACTGCCCCTTTAGAGTGTGTTCTGGAGAAGAGATATAAGCTGGTGAAGGGTTTGGAGAACAGGTCTGGTGAGGAGCAGCTGAGGGAACTGAGGCTTTTTGGTCTGGAGAAAAGGAGGCTGAAGGGAGACCTTCTGGCTTTCTACAGCTCCCTGAAAGGAGGTTGGAGCCAGGTGAGGGCTGGTCTCTTCTCCCAAGGAACAAGTGACAGGATGAGAGGAAATGACCTCAAGTTGCCCCAGTAGAGGTTTAGGTTGGATATTAGAAAAGTCTTCTTCACTGGAACAGGCTGCCCAGGGAGGTGCTTGAGTGTGGAAGCATTTAAAAGCCACAGAGATGTGGTGCTGAGAGACATGGCTTAGCACCAGCCTTAGTAGAGTTAGAGAGTGGCTGGATTGGATGATCTTAGAGGTCTTTTCCAACCAAAAGGATTCTGTGATTCTTTATTTATCTTTCTGTGTGGCAACACTAAGACATTCCTGTGTCCATTCATTTCTCTCTTTGTCTTCACTTAGAAACATTTTTATCCAGAGGACAAGACATCAAGGAAGAAGGCTGAAGCCATGCCTTTCTAGGAGTCATTCCACTGCTTTTGTGGCAGCTTCTTGTGTTTATGTAACCAGATGGAATCTATGTGAATTAAAACAGAGGAAGTTATTGATACTCCGTAACTGCACATATTTGAGATGTGTGTTTGGTGGTGGATGAACTAACAAGGGAATAATAAATAGCACTGTTTGTCTTACAAAGAAAACTGTATGTTTTTGTTTGTTTGTTTTCTGACTCAGAGCTGCATAAAGATAGCTGAGCTGATTCCTTCAGAGTTTATTTACCTCTTAGAATTTGCAAAGATAACCATAACCTCTGTGGTTGGTATTTAAGGCTTGATGTGTGCTGTCAGCAGAGGAACACTGCTGTGAACATAAGCATCAGGGAAACTTTACCTAATACAAGAAGAAATTGTTTACTCCAGTTCAGTGCTGTGGTTCTGAGATGTAAGGAGATAATTTTAAATGAAACTGAGTTATCACAAAATGCTCTAGGTTGGAAGGGACCTTTAAAGCTTATCCAGTCCAACCCCTCTGCAGTCAGCAGGAATATGTGCAACAACAGCAGGTTTCTCAGAGCCACAAACAACCTGACCTGCAATGGTTCCAGGCATGGGGCAGCTACCACCTCTCTGGGCAATCTGGAACAGGCTTTCACTAGCCTCAGTGTCAATCATTTCTCTCTTCTTTCCAGTATGAATCCCCCTCTTTTAGTTCAGACCATCACCTCTTGTCCTGTCACAACAGACCCTCCCCAAAATTCTGTCTCCATCTTTCTTCTGGCCCCTTGAAGTCCTGAAAGGCCTTCCAGACTGAACACTGACTCTCTCAGCCTGTCCTGAAAGGGGAATTACCTGGGGAAAGGCAAATGTGTAGCGTGCGGATGTTCAGATAGACTCCTCAAGATGATGACAAATGTTACAGAATCATTTAAAACTGCCTAAAAAAGCAAATCTTTGTTTTCAGATGGTATTCCTCTATTCTTATTGATAGTTCCTAATGGAGTGAGCATCTTGCTGGGACAGACACTGCTCATTGCATCCAAATCTCGTCTTTCAGGTGACAGAAGCTGAAATCCACCAATCTTCAGTGTGCCCAGACTGTCAGAAGAAGGAGGCAGACCTAGCCAAGGTTACCTTTCTCAGAAGAAAGAAGGTGCTGATGGAAAATGCTTTAATTAAGGATAAACTGGAAGAACAGATTTATTCCAGAGTAAGCAAATGCTGTTTAAAAAAAAAAAAAGTTGTGGGTTATTTTATACTTTCTGGAGAATTTGTAAGCCACATTGCCCCCTGAATTGTGGCAGTACCAGATTGGCCTGAATGCAGAGAAAGTCAAAGTAGAATTTGGCTCTGTATCATTAACAGAATACCCAGGACTAACAGACTGATAAAATAATTTGAGCTTCTCTGATTTTATGGAGGCTGCAAGTCTTTCCTGGGATGCCCTGCAGTGGTTTTGGGTACAGTTTGATTATTTCCCCACAGTTTGTTTTCTGTCCAAGACCAAATGGTAAATCCCAAAGGGATGGGATAGTAGTTAACCATGTCCATACTTGTCTTCCTTACTCATCCTTTGGGTAGGAGTCTCAGAACAGAATGCTGCAAGGTAGAATCACAGAGTTGTTTTGGTTGGAAGAGACCTTTAATATCATGGAGTCCAACCATTCACCCAGCACTGCCAGGTCACCACTAATCCATGTCCCTCAGACCACATCTCCATGGCTTTGAAACCCTTCCAGGGATGGGGACTGGAGGCACTACCCTGGGCAGCCTGGGCCAGGCCTTAACAGCCATCAAGGGGAAGAAATTGTTCCTCATATCATAGAATCATAGAATGGTAAGGTTGGAAGGGACCTCAAGGATCATCTTGTTCCAACCCCCTGCCATAGGCAGGGACACCTCCCACTAGTACAGGTCACTCAAGGCCTCATCCAACCTGGCCTTGAACACCTCCAGGGAGGGAGCATCCACAACCTCCCTGGGCAACCTGTTCCAGTGTCTCACCACCCTCACTGTAAAGAACTATCCAACCTAAACCTCTCCTGGAGCAACTTGAGGCCTTTTCCTTGTGCTGTGGAGGCTAAAGCCTCTCAGATACTGAGAGGTCTTCTTGGAAGATCTCTCTTTTCTTTGCTGTCACAAAGATTCAAGCTTTATTGTTAGGAAATACCTCTGGAAAAGATGGTGGGCAATGTAAGCTGAAACTTAGGGAATTCTTTGTGTCTCCTGTGGTTCTTCCTCAGGATAGTCTTCTTCCTGAAGGAAGAACTCTTTTCTCATTTTCGGAAGAGAGTCAGACTGAAAGCAGGTTTTAGATACTCCATTTCTGGAAACATTCCAGGTCATCCTGGACAGCACTCTGAACTGAAGGCATCCCTGATGATTACAGGGAGGTTGGACCTTTAATCCCTTCCATCCTAAACTAGTCTGTGATGCTGTGATTCTGAGCAGTGAGTAACTCATACTGTCTGAAGACCTTAGATCTACCTTCCTGTGTTTATGAACAGGGTGGGAATTTGACTGCTGTGCCACATGCTCCTTATATAGCTAATGCTCCACTCTCCTTCTTTTTGACTCCTATTTGTTCCATAGCTCAGATTTGAGAACTTCAAAGTGAGGCTTCACTCTTTTCCTGATGTTTTTCTCCTGGCTTCCATGCAAAGGCTTTTTTCTTCCCCTCGTTGGGGAAGAAATCTACCTTATGGGGCAGATCACTGGCCAATGAAGATTTTACACAAGATGCTTTAAAAATCTGCCTATCTACTTACTTTGAATCATAGAATCATAGAACTGTGTCAGTTGGAAGAGACCTTCAGAATCATTGAGTCCAAGCTTCATCAGGGAGGGACTGGATGTAGCTGCCTATGGTAGATGTGTGACAGAGGAATGAGAAATGCTGGGAATACAAACCCAAGTCATTTCCATGTTTGCTTTTTCTTTCAGGATGTGATTACACTTCTAGGAGAAACACTCAGAAACCTTCCCAAACCTTCAGAGGATCCCAGGAATATATGGCAGCGGCTGAAATATCAGAAGATGTAAGACCTGAAAGTAGTAAAGATTACTGAAGGGCATAAAGAACTGGGAGAGTCTTGTACTGAATGCCAACGATGGTGGCTTTGACCTGCTCTGGCAGTGATGAATTGGGTGGTGGTACAATGCTCTTGCAGGTGGAACCAGATATGCCCAGCCTGCTGGTGTCTGGGATGTGAGTCAACTTCTTCATCTTTCCCAAACGCAAATATTGCAATTGAACCACACACTGTTGTCAAATTACAGAGGCCATCACCTCCTGTTATTAATCTGACAAGTAATAAGTATTGTTTTTCATGGAATGACTTCTGGGATTTCAGAGCAGCTCACAACTGCTTCCATCCATAAGGAAATGATTCCATTTTTCAGGCCAGGGAGGTGTAATTACTGGCTTTCAACTCAATCTTTACCCACTGTCTTATGTCAAATTGAAAGTGAGAGCCCCAGGTGGAGGAGAAAAAGAAGGTTGCAAAGTAACTCTAGGAAGGAGTAAAATGAAATGGAGTATTTATAGACCTGGAATAATGAGACTGTAACAGAAATTAATCAGCAAGGCTGCAGATGCCAACAGGACATGAAATGATAATACATTAATCATAGAACGTATGTAGGATAGGTGTCTAGGAAGGCGGGGAGGGGGGGGAACCAAGATTTTAAAACATAGAATAAAATTGGAATAAGTTGCTAAATAATATTTTTTGACCTGTTTTTAATCTGCTTTGGAATCAGTTTTAGTGGGCTGTGATTTTTCAGGATGGCAAAGTGACTCTTTCAAAGAGTGGATCTTCGCAGCCAGCCTGAGCTGATCCCCAGTAGTGTGGGCAGCTGGTGGAGGAAGGGGATCCTGCCCTTCTGCTCTGCTCTGCTGAGCCCCCACCTGCAGTGCTGGGGCCTCAGCACAACAGACAGGGACCCATTGGAGCAGGGCCAGAGGAGGCCACAGCAATGATGGGATGGCTGGAAGCCCTCTGCAGTGAGACCAGGCTGAGAGGGTTGGGGTTGTTCAGCCTGGAGAAGAGAAGGCTCCAGGAAGACCTGGTAGCCTTTTGGAATGTCAAGGAGCCAGAAGAAAGCTGGGGACAGACTTTTGAGCAGATGTCCCTGATGACTGCAGTGGTATTGGACTGGATGAACTTTCAAGGTCCCTTCCTACCCATTCTCTGATTCCCTGTCTGGGTGAAAGATTGGCATTCAGTACACATCCAGCTAAAATGGCTTTAAGCTAGGCATCTCAGTGGGTTAGACAATGAAATCATTTTCAGTGTAGCCTGAAAAGCTGAGTGCTGCTCTGTGACCACCAACACAGGCACCTTTATGATGGTTGCTGACAGCAGGAGCTCATTGCGTCGCTCTGGTGGTGACCTTGTAGCTGCTGGACTTGTGTGAATCACAGAGTTACTGGCTCTTATCAGTCTCCAGCTCCCTGACTTCTGCACATTTACATCTCTGAATGCCAAGGAAATCTTGAAGGAATATCTCTGTCTCTCAACTCATCCTGCATTTTTCTTACAAAGAAATAGGATTAACTTTACTGTCACCTTTTCTTGTCCGATTTTGGGATGAGAACAGGGATTGTTGTAGTTGGTTTTGTATTTTGTACCCATGTAGTTTCTTTTGCCTGTTTTCTATTGTTTATAAAGAATTCCTTGAGGGCTGTGTAACCTCTTGTTTTCCCTTCCCACAAATTTATGGAAAGCCTGAAAAAAATGTTGGGATGTAGAGGGAGAGAGACCTACCAGTGTTAGTCAATATCTACCTTTTGGTGCTTGAAAATTGACCCTGAATGTTTTCACTGGGATTTGATCCTGAGGGGGTAAAGCCTCAAGTGAACACATTGCAGCCCTGCTCGAAGGGCAAACTGTTCAAAGCTAGTTGTCCTCACTGCTTCATCAGTTCTTTTATTCTGATTCTTGTATACAGGAGCTTTAATAGTCTGTGGAAAACATCTGCCTGAGCTTGGCTTTAAACTTAGAATTGTCACTGCAGACTGTAAAGGTTGGATCAGACCATCCTCGGGGCCCCTTCCAACCTGGCATTCTGTGATTCTGTGTCTCTATCTAATGAACAAACTGCTGCTTCTTTCTTGCCATTACTTGAAGAGCCTTCAAATTCTAGTGAGGTCACAGCTGGAGTCTGGGGTCCGGTTCTGGGCTCCCTCATTCAAGAGCAATAGGCAACCACTGGAAAAACTCCAGTGGAAGCTGCAAAAATACTGAGGGGCCTGGAGCGTCTCTGTGAGGAACAAAGTCTGAGAGACCTGGGGCTGCTGAGCCTGCAGAAGAGCAGCACCAGAGGGGATCTTATCAATGCTCAGCAAGAGCTAAAAGGTGGGAGGGCAAGAGGATGGGACCAGTGAAAGGACATGGGACAATAGGCACAAACTGGAACTCAGGAGATTCCATCTGAACAGGAGATGGAACCCTGGAACCTGCTGGAACCCTGGAGCAGGCTACCCAGAGGGGTTGTGGAGTCTCCTTCTCTGGAGAGTTTCCAACCCAGTTAGCCATTGTGATCCTTGGCAAGGTGCTGTGGGTGACCCTGCTTGAGCCGGGGTTTTGGGCTGGATGATCTCCAGAGGACACTTCCAACTCGTACCACTCTGATTCTGTGAAATGTTCCAGTCTCACAGCTATCTTTTTGATGTTCCATCTCTGTTCCCTGGTTGCTTTGATCTGCACTCTCATGCCTCTTGAAGTCTCCACCAAGCCACCTGACATGAGGCAAAGGACACCTGTTGTTCCATGTGAAGTCTCATTAGGGTTGTCAGACAGAGGAGAGCTGATCGGGAGTGGAATCCTCTGGAACTGTCATTTTGTTGTTATCAATGAACACAGCTCTCAGCCCTTACAAAAACCACAGAAAGTGAGTCCTGGGATTTTAAATAGAATCATAGGATGCATTGAGTTAGAGAGGGACATCTGCAACTAGAGCAGGTTGCTCAGAACCACAACCAGCCTGACCTGGAATAGTTCCAGGGATAGGGCATCTCTCACCTCTCTGGGCAACCTAAGCCAGGTTCTCACCACCCTCAGTGTCAAACATTTCTCCCTTCTTTCCAGTGTGAATCTCCCTCTGAGTTCAAACCATCACCCCTTGTCCTGTCACAACAGGCCCTGCTCACAAGTCTGTCCCCAGCTTTCTGAAACAGGGATTGATTCTAAGTAGAAGATGACATTTCGATAGTTGTGCTTTCAGTAGGGAGCTGCTTTCTAGGCACACTGAAGTATTTCTGTGCAACTCTTGTTGCAAACTCCTCTCAAGCCTTTATGTAAATCCATTGAACTCTGAGCTGTTTGGGTTTGGCATCAGACAATATTTGTCTGTAAATCACTTCTCACACTCAGTGGCTGTGCAGTTCGTGTTTGTTTGCATAAATGTTACAAAGACAGTTCCAGTCACTGCTCTGAAAAATCAAAGCACATTTTGCTGCTGTCTGTTATGTGTTTTCCTGCTGCTCACCACAACTCTTTCATTTTTGTATGCAGAATGATAAAAACAATCACTCTGAAATCTGAGTGTTTGTCTTCTGCTTTCTTGTAGCCACTCTTAGGGCTGTACGATGGGACAAAAGATCTGTGTGTCTAAATAATGGATTTTATCATCCTGCAGTGTTTGAGTGAAGACCCAAAAATTCTCATGTGGAGGATCATAGAATCGTGGAATGCTGCAGGGTGAAAGGAACCTTCAGAGAACATCAAGTCTAACCCCCCTGCTAAAGCAGCAGCACCCCTAGCACCTTGCTCAGGATCACAATGTCCAGGTGGGTTTGGAATCTCTCTAGACTCCACAACCTCTCTGGGCAGCCTGCTCCAAGGTCCCAGCACCCTCACAATGAAGAATTTTCTCTTCCTGTTCTGATGGAACCTCCTAGGTTTCAATTTGTGCACCACTGAGAAGAGCCTGGTCCTATCCTCTTGCCCCTTATCCTTTGGCTCTTACTAAACATTGAGAAGATCCCCTCCCAGGCCACTCTTCCCCAGGCTCATCAGTCTCAAGTCTCTCAGCCTTTCCTATCAGACAGATGTTCCAGTCTATCATCCTTATAGTCTCTGTTGGACATTGTCTACTCTATCCCTGTCCCTCTTGAACTGTGGAGCCCAGTAGGATGTAGGGATAAAAAAGGTAGATCATTTCTCTTCCTATTCACCCTTGCAGGAGCGTCCCTGCTACACCTTCCTTATCAGCAGCTTTTTCTTCTGATCCAAAGAAATACTCTAAAACTCTGATCAAGAAATATTTATTCATCTGCTGCCTTGTTTGTGCTCGCTGGGGCATGAAAGGAGCGAGGTAGATCAAGGGTGATTCATATGGTAAGCAGCAGGAGGATTGGAACAAATCAATCTGCCTCTTCAAGTGCTTTGGAGCTTGTGCTTTGCTAGCTTTCATGCTGTAGATGGTTGCAATATTTAATCTTCTGAATGATTGGTGCTGCAGTAGGGTTTAGTGCTCTGAACCTTGGGCAGGAACAGAAGAGTTTTAGGTAGATGCCTAATTTTATTCAGGTGTCTTGTTGATAACCCGTTCCATGGTGTTCTGCTTCATAACTGACCCTTTGGAGAAAACCCTGTTCCTCTAATTGTCATTAAAATCGAGTTCCTGTGGACAGCAGCAGTGTCATTTCCACCTTCATTTGCCCTAAATTTCTCAATAAATGAAACAAACCTGGCTTCCAGGCTCAGTCATTCCATAGTCCTTGTTCTAACCCTCTGTTGGCCCATGGGAGTTTGTGTCCTAGAGGAGAAACAAACTTCCATCTTATTCACAGTAGGCTTCTAGCACTGTGGGAATGAAGTTCTAGTGTGACCAACTTGCCTGAATCTGAGCTTGGAGCAAAGATAACCAGTTTGGATACCAGCTTCCAGCCCCTTGTGAGATCATGGAATTAAAGAATTGCTTAGGCAGAAAGAGTCTGGAGGTCGCTGAGTCCAACCCTTATCCCAGCACTGCCAAGGCTCCTGTTAAACCATGTTCCTCAGCACTACATCTCCACAGCTTTGGAACCCCTCCAGGGAAGGGAACTTCACCATTGCCCTGGGCAGCCTGGGTCAGGCCTTCACAACCCACAAGGGGAAGAAGTTGTTCTTCATGTCCAACCTAAACCTCCGCTGGTGCAACTTGATGCCATTTCCATTTCTCCTGCCACTTGTTCCTTGGGAGAAGAGCCCAACTTCTCTCTGGCTCCAGCCTCCTTTGAGGGGCTTGCAGAGAACCAGAAGATCTCCCCCAGTCTGCTGTTCTCCAATCTGAACAACTCCAGTTCTCTCAGCTGCTCCTCACCAGACCTGTTCTCCTAGAGGCTTCACCAGCCTCACTGCCCTTCTCTGGACCTACTCCAGCCACTCAATGTCTTTGGGAGTGAGGAGCCCAGAACTGAATCCAGGATTTGAGGTGTGGCCTCACCCCTGCGCAGTCTTGGGGGGCAATCCCTGCCCTGGTCCTGCTGGCCACACTGTTGCTCATTTGTCATGGATGTGGAGGTTGGAAGGAACATCTGGAGGTCATCATATCCAAACTCCTGTTCAAGCAGTCTCCTATAGCCAGGTGGAACCTGATCACAGATTCGTAGGATCACAGAATCATTTCATGTGGAAATGACCTTTTAGATCATCAGATCCAACCATACTGGTCCCACTGGTCCAGTAGTCCTTAAATCAAACACAGCTCTTTCCTATAAAAATCTACTAAAACCTGAAATGCTTCAGTCCCCTCAGGGCCATGTCCTCTTCGTCAGTCCACCTGCAGTCAGGGTTTTGCTGTGTGACAAGAGTCACTTTATTACTACTTTATTTTACCAAAGCCAGCTTGATCAGCTTCCAAGAAGAGGAACTGGATCAGTTTATTCACTTTGGGAGCTTGACAAAAATTGGAAGCTGGTGGCACTGAGGACAAGGTTTTGCTGGAAGCTATCATGTTCTCCTGCAAAATTGTTAGCTGACACAGCGCCCAGATTCCTCAGCACTAAAAACCTGAATTGTAGCTTTCAGTGCTGTTATTCCAAGTCATCCATAACAGCTTCTAGCAAGAGCTGGTGTGCTTCCAGCTCTGGGTTTTTAAAGCCTTTGGAATACACTCACATTCTTCACCTTGTAATTTTATTACCCTTCAGGATGATTTTCAGAGAATGGCTTTTTAGCATCTCCATACCTAAGAGCCAGCCTAGACACTGCCTGCAAAATGTCCCTGCTTGCCATGGAGATGGGATTCTAAATGCCACTGTGTCTGAAAAATGGGCTGTAATTTTGTGAAGACATCTATTAATGGTAGGACTACTACATCTGCCTTGGGTTTGTGCAGCCAGCTTACTCCCTTCTGCCTCCACGACAGGTTCTCATGATCTTACCCTGCACTGTGTAGCATGAGGGAAGGTTGGGAGATGGGTCCTTAAGATTAGAGAAGACTTTGAAGATCATCAACTCCAACCATGAACCCAGCACTGCCAGGTCACCACTAAACCATGTCTCTCAGCACTACATCTCCATGGCTTTGAAACTTCTCCAGGGACAGGGACTCCATCACTGCTCTAGGCAGCCTAGGCCAGGCCTTGACAACTTTTTTTGAGAATAAAGTGTTCCTTGTGTTGAATCTCAGTGTCCCTTGGGGCAACTGGAGGCTGTTTTCTCCAATCACTTGTTGCTTGGGAGAAAAGCCCAATCCCTGCCTGGCTCCAACCTCCTTCAGAGTTGTAGAAAGTCAGCAGGTTTCCGCTGCACCTCCTTTTCTCCAGGCTGAACAACCCCAGTTCCCTCAGCTGCTGCTAACAAGTCCTACTGACCTTACATCTTTGTGCTCCTCCTCCTTGTTCACTAGATACTTCTCCAGACCCTTCTCATTTTCCAGACACTTCATTAGCTTTGTTGCTCTTCTTTGGATACACGAACTCATCAGGAAGTTACCAGGTCCCCTCTCTTTCCAATCACCTGTAGAATTGATCAGGATCCCTTGAAAAAAACCAAACATTTTCCAATGTCTGCCCATGGCCATTCACTGCTTATTTATTCATGTTTTTATTTTGTAATAAAATAATACTGTTTGTTCTCACATAGACGAGTGTGTATGAGCCATAAATCCCTCTGCAAAATATTGTCTGGAGCATGTTCACAGAATCCTCTAGAATGTTCTGTGCAAATTAATCTTTCTTTCTTTCTTTTTTTTTTAAGTTGATAGCACTTTCAGAACATTTACATCCTTCATCTTGACATTTTTAAACAGAACATTGTTGCCGTTGTTGTTGTTTTGCCTACAGAAGTAAAGTTTACAGCATCATCACAGTATTATAGCTTGTTTAAAAATACATCACAGCATGAATGGTTAATTGCAGGCAAGCTCTATAGGTCAGCAGGGATTCTGGTTTGGGGTTTTTGCTTGTTCTCTACTTTTCCAGACAACAACATAGATGAGGAGCACACCCACCGCTCTGTTAGGAAATGTTACTGCTAATAGGCTGAATCACAGGAGATCTGCCCTGCTTTCCCTGGCATCATACTACAGGCTATGAAAAGAGAAACACACCAGGGCAGGGCAGGGTTAAAAATCATCACAAATCAATTCACAAAATGTGTTTGGGCCTTGGTCTTTCCCTGCATGTCTTTAATCCCCTTGTGGCTGGAATGCTGCTAGCACTTCCCACACTGAAGTCTGCCTGAAGGAAATAGAATCATAGAATGGCATAGATTGGAAGGGACCTTAGAGATCATCTTCTCCAACCCCTCCAGCCATAGGCAGGGACACCTCTCAAATAGACTTGGTTGCTCAAGGCCACATCCAGCCTGGCCTTGAGCACCTCCATGGAGGGGGCATCCACAGTCCCTAGGCAACCTGTTTCAGAGTCTCACCACCCTTGTACTGAAAAACTTCTTGCTAAGATCCAGTCTAACCCTGCTCTCCCTTAGGTTAAAACCGTTCCCCTTGTCCTATCACTAGACACCCTTATGAAAAGTGCCTCTGCAGCATTCCTGTAGAATCCCATCGGGAATCGGAAGGCAGCTCTAAGGTCCCACCATAGTCTTCTCTTCTCCAGGCTGAACAACCCCAGCCCCCTCACCCTATCCTCATATCAGAGGTGCTCCAGCCCTTGGATCATCTCTGTGGCCCTCCTCTGCACTCACTCCAACAGATACTGACTTACCACCTGCTTACACATTTAGGGCTCGGTCCTGCATGCTCTCTGCATGGAGCTGTTGGTAAAGGAATGAAGAGTTCTTCAGCTGCTCTTTCAGAACCTGGCTGCTACTGGGGGAATCTAGGGATCTGATTTCTAAAAAGCTCCACTGGATTTCAAAAACTTCAGCCAGATACTAGTTTGGTGCAAGACAACACAACTCCATGGGTTTTCATCACAAAGGGTGATCCCTTTGGACCTCCAGCATGAGGTGGGAAGGGACCTCTGGAGATCGTCCGGTCCAACCTCCTCTGCTACTGCAGGGGCACTCACTACAGCATGCCCAGGATCGCAATCTCCAGTGGGGTTGGAAGCTCTCCAGAGAAGGAAACTCCACAACTTCTCTGGGCAGCCTGCTTCAGGGCTCCAGCACACTCACACCAAGGTTTCCCTTCATGTTCAGATGGAGCCTCCAGTTTGTGTCCATTGTCTCTTGTCCTGTCCCTGAGCACCACTGAGAAGATTCTGGACCCATCTTCTTGTCCCCCACCCTTTAGCTCTTGCTGAGCACTGATCAGATCTCCTCTCAGCCTGCTCTTCTCCAGGCTCAGCAGCCCCAGAACTCTCAGCCTTTCCTCCTCACAAAGATGCTCCAGGCCCCTCAGCATCTTTGCAGCCTCTGCTGGACTCTCTCCAGTAGTTCCCTGTCTCTCCTCAGTTGTTTTTTTCTTGCATTAACCAAAATCTGTCCTTTTCTTTTTCCTTCCCTGACCCAGTGGCTTTTTGAACAATCACAGCTTTAAATCCCCTCTTTCAGTAACACAACAGAGATTAAAAATACAGGATTGCACCAGGTTTACTTTGCACAAATGAGACTAAATACAGAAATATATTTATATAGATGTCTAATAAAGCTGTAGGAAATTCTCCAAACTGCTAACAACTCTTAGAAATGAGATAAAACAAGGAGAGGTTTGCTTGGAAATGTCATAGTTGCTGTTGTCTTAGCATTTTCAGGTAACCGAAGAGCATTTCACGGTGGCCGCTGTTGTTTGGGTTTTTTTTTTTATGAAACAAGTCCAGGTGTGTTTTGAAAAATGCTCTTTTCCTGATCTTTCTGATACTCCTCTTGTGCTCTCTGCAGTTTTTTACTTCTCAGTTTCCACTTGTGAAAGCAGTAGGTGAGGAGGGATGTCATTATCAATGAGAAAATAATAACCAGCACTATTACCAGGGCGATAGTGGAGGAGAGGGACCCCTCCAGCTGCTGCGTTTCAGCGTCTCTCGTCATGTTCAGTTTAGCAAAGTTCTCGTAGTCTGTTGAGACCAGAAGTGCAGGTACAGGGAGTTCCTCCAACTTGGGCCTCATTGGGATTCAGTAGCTGTTGTCACTCAGAATTGCTGAAGAAGGAAGAGCTGCGACTCCCTCGTCACCTGTGTCATTCATGAGAGAGTGTTCTCCTCGGCTTCTCCAGGCACAGGCGATGCTCAGAAGCTTTGCTGGGAGCTAGGGAGTGTAGGAGGAGCCCTGTGGCTCACCACAATGACAGCACAGCTAATTGATATCCAAAGGTGGAAAGTCAGAAGGTGTGTGTGCTGTGGCTGGAGGAGGCTGCTCAGCTGCCTGCCAGTTTGGGAATCTCTGTTTTCTTGAAGAGATAATTGAAGAAAATCAAATCAATTTTCCAGTAACACGTTGGTGGCAGGGCTTATCCTCAGGCTTCAAAGCAAAAGCAGCACTGCAATGAGTTTAATTTTTAGCTTAGGAATTAGTTCAGCCAGAACTTTTGGTTTTTTTCTGCCCCCAAGTATTCCCAAAAGAGAAGGAAATCAAAAGCATGTTCTTGTACTGAGGGACAGGATTGGTTTTGCTAACATCACAGGCATTGAAAAAATCAGTTACAAACCAGGAGCTCTCGTTATTAGCCAGGGGGGGTTATTCTTCCCTCTTCTTTGATATCTGCTCTCAGACTCAGCTTGTCTGGAGAGGATTTTGGTCCTCTTTATGTTGGCGTTTAGGAGATGTCCTCACTGATTGAAAATCTGGAAACTGGCAAAATGACCTGGGTGAGAAACAACACAGGATTATTTAAGAGGTTAGCTCCCCTCCAGGCAGCCAGCTGTAATCTAGGATTGAAAACCCTTACTCTTTCATAATTCTGATGGAATTTCAAATAAGTCATTTGGCTTTGATACATGGCAAATCCTGTCTTCTGCAGGGACAGGCTGAGAGAGTTGAGGCTGTTCAGCCTGGAGAAGAGAAGGTTCCAGGGAGACCTTAGAGCAGTTTCCAGTACCTGAAGGGGGCTACAGGAGAGCTGGGGAGGGACTTGCTGTGAGAACTTGTAGTGACAGGATGAGAGGCAATGGCTTTGAGCTGGAAGAGGGGAGATTTAGGCTGGAGATTAGGAAGAAATTCTTTATAGTGAGGGTGAGGAGACACTGGAACAGGTTGCCCAGGGAGGTTGTGGATGTGCCCTACTTTGAGGTGTCGAAGGCCAAGCTGGATGAGGCCTTGAGCAACCTGCCCTAGTGGGAGGTGTCCCTGCCCTTGGCAGGGAGTTTGATCTTTAAGGTCACTTCCAACCCAAGCCGTTCTGTGATTCTATGATTCGGCGATTCTAAATTTACTCATCTGAGCAGTTTTGAAGTTAAGAGCTGGTCTGGAAAAGGTGGAGAAGGGATCAGATGGATCTGACCCCAAGATATTTCACTCTGAGGAGCTGCAAGCCCTTTCAGAGCTATATATTTCCAATAACAGTTTACTCTAAACCCCATCCACCCTACTTCCAAATGCTTGGAGGTCAGAATGAGGATTCAGAGAACTTGCAGTGTAACTGTTTGGAGATGCTCTACTTGACGGAGTGCAGTTCTAACCCATCCTCTTCCTAGGAATCTGTGGTTCATCCCACTCAGGCTATCAGAGAGCCAAGGGTCCCTCTTGCTAATTAGCAGCACGTTCTTGGTGGTAATAAAGGCTGTTTACTATAGATTAGCATTCTGTTGATGTTCAGAGATGTAAATGAGCAGTGCTTGCCAGCTTGGAACAATATGTTCAGATGATCAAAAATAAATGTGGGTTTTAAAGAAAGTTTAAAAGGCAGATTTTAGTGTGTTTCAGGACAAAACAAAGAGGTGTTTATAAAGCTGGTTGAAAGTTCCTTTCACACGAGGTGGGAAGTGTAGCAAACCCTGTCTTTGATGGATACCCGTGTGTTGCACTGCTGGCAAGTTGTGGAGCTGGAGGTTATCCTAGAAACCCAGAACCATAGAATGGTTTGGGTTGGAAGGGATCTTAAAGGTCATCTAGCTCAACCCCCCTAGCATGGGCAGGGACACTTTCCACTAGACCAAGTTGCTCATCCAGTCAGGCCTTTCAGCACCTTCAAGTAGGGGACATTTATAACCTCCCTGGGTAACCTGTTCCAGTGTGTCCCCAACCTCACTGTAAAGAATTTCTTCCTACTCTCCAGCCTAAATCTACCCTCTTCTAGCTCAGAGCCACTGCCCCTCATCCTATCACTACAAGCCCTTGTAAAAAGCTCCCCACTCCCTGATATTCTGTAGCCCCATTCAGGTACTGAAATGCTGCTCTAAGGTCTCCCCAGAGCCTTCTCCAGGATGGATAGCCCTAACTCTTGCAGCCTGTCCCCAAAAGGGAGGGCCTCCAGCCCTCTGATCATCCTTGTGCTCTCCTCTGGACCCACTCCAGCAGCTCCATGTCCTTGCTGGTGGCCCCATAACTGGAGGCAGTGCTGCAGGTGGGGTCTCAGCAGAGTAGAGCAGAGGGGCACAATCCCCTCCCTGTCCTGCTGCACTTACTGCTTTTGATGCAGCCCAGCACATGGCTGCCTTCTGGGCTGCCAACCACCACTGCCAGCTCATGGTGAGTTTTTTATCAACTGACACCCCCAAGTCCTTCTTCTCCAGACTGTTCTTGAGCCAATAGGATGACAATAAGGTGTTTCTGTGCTGTCTGGTCTGTATTCAACACCTTTCTTAAGCAGCCAAAGGAAAGAAACTGCAATAAAATAGCTTTAAAACCTGAGAAATACCTTTCTGATTTATGGCATAGCACATGAAGTCCATGAGGGTGGAATGTCTGAGCACTAGTGAAAATCAGATCTTGTCATACTTGCCTGAACCTGTCTCTGGTCTCATCTGTATCCACAGCTATCAGAGTCCTGTGGGGAACAGCAAAGAAAGCAAACGATTAGCAGCTGGGAATGTCTGGTACTGCTCCAAAAAGGTGAGTGGATGTTATTTGTGATGCTGCTTCACCATCAGTTCAGGAATACTTTAAAAAAGCTTCAGTCTGCAAAGTACTGCTGTGCTGCAGCTGCATTTTGGGAGAAGGAAACTGCTTTTCTGGATAAATCCCTGCCCTTCAAAACAACTTCTCAGGATGTGGTGCTGAGGGACGTGGTCTAGTGCTGACCTGGCAGTGCTTGGTTAATGGTTGGATCTGATGATGTTAGAGGTCTTTTGCAACCTTAATGATTCTATGATTCTCTTCATGGCTCTGCTGCAGGCTCTTGAGTGACTATGACCAAACCACTCAGTGTCTGTGGGTAATACACCAATGCTGTCACCACCTTTAGGCTATCTTGCTTTTAAACTTCTTGAGGGCAAGCCTTAGGAAGGTGATATAGCAAATTTTGTGGAAACCATTTCCAGACATACTAAGGACATGAAGGTAGTTGAATGTAGTCAGCATGGACACATGACAGGGAAAATACTTTGACCAACCTGGTGGCCTTCTACAGTGACATGAGTAGCTCAGTGGATGAAGTAGAACAGTGCATGTTGTTTTTCTTGACTTTGGATAGGTCCTGGTGGACACCAAGCTCAAAATGAGCCAGAATTGTCCTCTTGAGAAGTCCATTGGCATTCTTGCCTGCATTGGGGTGGTGTCAGCAGGCTGAGGGAAGCAAGCATCCAGTGAGGATCTAGTATCAGGTGTTAGAATGAGAGATAACGGCCTGAAATTGTGTCAGGGGAGGTTTAGGTTGGAGATTTGGAACAATTTCTTTCTTGCAAGAGTGGTCAGGCATTGGAGCAGGCTGCCCAGGGAGGTGGTGGAGTCACCATCCCTGGAGGTGTTCCAGAAATGTGTGGCCATGGCACTTGGGGACATGGTTTAATGGCCATGGTGGTGATGGGTTGAAGGTTGGACTCGATGATCCTGGAGTTTTTTCCAGCCCAAACAATTCTATGGCTCTGTGATTATTCCCCTCTACTCAGCATTTGTGAGACCACAGTAGAAGTAGAGTTCAGTATCTTGGCACTGGCTTGTGTGGCAATGTCCTACTGAGACTGCAGTTGGTGAGAAGAGGTGGCCCTCTAGATCTGGAGAAGACTCTCTGTGTTATCTGTCATCATTGAGCACACTCACACAAAACAGGCTCCACCTATTGAAGTTTCAATGTCTACTCACTCTCCCGAGGGAACTTTCCATTAAAAAACCCCAAGTGTTCCTCATTGCCCCTACTCTAATTCAGCAGCAGAGAATCAAACATTCTTACGTTGTTTTGTTGTTCTTGTGTGAGTCAGGAGCCTTCAGTGTGTTTTGTCTGAACATGCCAAGTGGGCTCTCAGGACTGGACACACTGAATTCACACTAACACTGAATAAAATGTATTAGGGAAGGTTCAGACAGTTACACAAAGAATCTGAGTGACCCTTCTTGGTCTGCAAATGCTATGATCTGCTGGGAGAAACGTTTCAGGGAAGGAAATAATATCTGGAAGCTGGAAATAGTGATGGTTTATTTTGATACTTAGGAGAAGCTGTTCATGTGGTACATGTCCTTGCCTAGAGATGGACTTCTGCTGCCATGGCTCCTGGTTTCACATCTTTCTATTTTAACAAGCTAATGTTTAAAGTACAGATTGGGGAGGACAAAACATGTGTCTTGCTTTGGAATATCCTTAGGACAGGCATTAGCCTTTCATGGTCTTCCCCTTTTCTTCTTCAGGCTTGACCTCTGCACCTCTGAGTACTCCAGCAAAGTTGAGACAAATATCATTTTGAGGCTTTGTGTAGTTTTGAGGGGTGGAAAGTATGAGCAGGTTGGATATAATTTCTGTGAGGGGAGTGAGGGAAATTATAGCAACAAAAAATCAGTGTCTCAAGTATTAATTCAGGTTATTGGCATCTGTCAAATACTGAATTACTGAAAAGAGATAAGAATGTTAATCAACAGTTTGGTTTGGGTGTTTTTTTGTTGGTTTTTTTTTTTTTTTGTTTGGTTTGGGTTTTTTTTATTTAACTGAGACTTGTCTTTTTATAAGGGCAGACCCTGTCTCTCTTTACAAGTGATGTAGTGACAATGATATTCATAAAATGGTTTGGGCTGGAAGGGATCTTAAAGATCATCTAGTTCCAACCCCCCTGCCACAGTCAGGGACACCTTCCACTAGACCAAGTTGCTCAAGGCCCCATGCAGCCTGGCCTTGAACACTTCCAGGGAGGGGGCATCCACAAGCTCCCTGGGCAGTCTGTTCCCGTGTCTCATCATCCCCACTTCATGGGAAGAATGAAGGCTAGAAATGATGGTTGAGCTGCTGCAGGTTCAGTGTGTTAAAGGGAAACTGATTGTGCAGAGCTGAACCTTGGGCTGATTCAAACTTCCTTTGGCTTCCTGATGGTATCAGTCAAGTCAGAATGCCTGGTAAGGACACACAAGCCAGCAGCAAGAGATAAAAAATGTGTGACACTGCTTTGCAAGGAGCACAAACCCATCTTTCCAAAGGGAAAGTGGCAGACCTGCAACTATAAGCCTGCTCCTTGTGAATTAATATCAAAAATCTCTTTGATTTCAGTAGGAGACTCTTTTTTTGTCCTGTTCTTGTGTGTGCATGTCATGCATTCATCCATCCCCAAGCTGCATTTTCAAGTGTTGAATTACTTCCAGTGTTTATATCATCTTAAATGGATATTGGCTTTTTAATACAGTTTCAGGCTTGCTTGCTTGCTTTCTGCCTTCAGCTTGCTTGTAATTTCCCTGCTGCCTTTCAAATTGTCTCTTCCATTTTTCCTGGCATTAGGGAGGAATGTGCCTCTTTTTCCACATTTGCATCTTTTTGATGTAAAAACATTTGCAGGAAATGCATCCCTAGCCCTGTAAACCTGCTATGTAAATGAGCCTTTCCTTCTCCTCCTCTCGAGCCAGTGTGGCAAGACATCTACTGATACACTCCTGCACAAAACTGCTATGAAAGCCAGGATGGGAGGCAGAGAGAATCAAAGCGGGGACAAGGAGGAGGAAGGGAAAGGAGGAAGGAATGGGAGAAGGAGAGAAGGCAAGGAGGGCTTTAAAAAGCATGCAGTGAGGGGTTTGAGCCTTGCTATTTATTTTTCACTGTGTCTTAGAATCATAGGATCATAGAATTGTTTTGGTTGAAAAGGATGCTAAGATTAAGTCCAACCTTCAACCCATCACCACCATGACCATTAAACCGTGTCCCCAAGTGCCATGGCCACACATTTCGGGAACATCTTCAGGGATGGTGACTCCATCACCTCCCTGGGCAGCCTGTTCCAATGCCTGCCCACTCTTGCAAGAAAGAAATCGTTCCAAATCTCCAACCTAAACCTCCCCTGGCACAATTTCAGGCCATTTCCTCTCCTATCACTTGATACTAGGGAGAAGAGACCAACTCCCACCTCACTGCAACCTTTCAGGGAGTTGCAGAGAGCAATGAGGTCTTCTCTAAACCGATGTGGAAGAACAAAGGGCCAGGTTTTAGTGAGCATTTAAAATCTGCACAGAATCCCACCCTTGCCCTTTTGACAACCCGTGTACATAGTGGTACACATCTGGTTTTTTTTTTTTTCCTTTGCCTGCTTAAAATCCTTTTGGATATCTTAATGTTTCAAGTCTAAAGTGGTGATCAGCTTCCAGCTGAGAACCAGCTGGGCTTCCTCTTCCCGGTAGGTTCTGTGTGCTGCAGGGTATGGGCTTAAACAATAAACACCAGGTTGTTTGTGGTGTCACTGGGTTTGGAGCTGTTGCACACCACTGATTTATCTCAGAAGTTCAAAAATCAAACAGCCCCTTTTTATGGCTTTGCCTTTCAGACTGTTTATGTGAAAATAAAAGAAAAAACAACAACTTGATTTTCACACATAGTCACCCTTAGAAGCTTAGTTTGCATAAACCCCTTGTAATTACATCCAGGGATAGAACTGGCAACTTAATAAGCAAGTCAATTCATCTTTTAATTAAGTGCATAAAATCCTAACCCTAGCCTCCAACTGTTTTTATCCTAGTGAGCAAGAAAGCTCTGCTTTTAGCAGTTCTGTCTTCACTATACTTGAGGTTTGCTCCTACCTGATGCAAGAGGAGAAAAAAGGCTGAAAGCTCTAACTAGTTCCAGCACTGCTCAGATCCCTAAAGCCAACAGAAACTCAGTCTTGCTCCTATAAAAGGATCAAGATCTAATGGGATCCTGATTCTTCTGAAAGCTGCAGAAGGCTTGGATAGCTTTGAGGGATAGTCTGTGCAGGACAAAGGCAAATTATTTTGGAGCAGAACCTGCTGCCATCTTACCCCTGCACTGAGGGATGCTGAGCAAAACAGGTTCTGTTGACTCAGGTGGAAGTTGGAGGCAATGGGATGTGTTCCTGAAGAACTCAGGTGGGCAGATGTCTGTGCTTAACACACTGTTTTCCTGGGCATTGAGCTTACAGAGAACATATGGAGCTAATTCTCATTTTTAAGGTTGAAATTACTTAATTTCATTTAAGTAATCCCTAAAATGTGGAGTGATTGAAGCAATAGACCCAGTGTGTTCTACATTTAGACTCTCTCTGAAATGGATTTTCCATCCCACTGATTTTATTCATCCCACTTACTTATCTCACTGAAATTACTGATGTTTTTCCCACAGATTATTTATCCCACTGGAGTTATGGCTTCTCACAATTGTATAGAGTCAGAGTTACAGAATTATCTGTCTTGGAAAAGGCCTCTAAGATCACCCAGTCTAAGATCACCCACTCTACCAGGGCTGGTGCTAAACCATGTCCATCAGTACCGCATCTCTGCCTTTCTGAAACACCTCCAGGGATGGATGTTGAAGCAGCATCCTGGGCAGCCTGTCCCAGTCTTTGAGAACCCTTTCAGTGAAAAAGTTTCTTCTAATGTCCAACCTAAACCTCTCCTGGGGCAACTTGAGGCTGTTTCCTCTTGTCCTGTCACTTGCTACTTGGGAGAAGAGACCAACTCTGACCTGGCTCCAGGCTTCTTTCAGGGAGCTGCAGAGAGCCAGAAGGTCTCCCTTCAGCCTCCTTTTCTCCAGGCTGAACACCCCCAGCTCCCTCAGCTGCTCCTCACCAGACCTGTTTTCCGGACTCTTCACCAGCTTCATTGCCCTTCTCTAGACATACTCCAGCCCTCAATGTTCTTTGAGTGCGGAGCTCAAAACTGAAGCAAATATTTGAGTACAAGGAGTGTGTTTTAATTTAGTATAACTAAATAGTAATTCAGTGTAAGTGTGATGTGATAGAGAGCATCAGCTTTTTAGGTGTAATTGCAGCCTTCTTGTTACTGCATGAGTGGGCAAATGGTCTCTTTTGACTGTACAAAGTCCAAATCCTGGTGGAAATTGCTGCTTCATAAATTCATAGAATGATTTGGGTTGAAAGTGACCTTGGAGCTCATCTAGTTCTGACCCCCCTGGCCTTGGCAGGGACACCTTCCACCAGACCTGGTTGCTCAAAGCCTCACGTTAGCAAGAACAAACTTCCAAGCCATGTTACAGACTGGAGGCTTTATGAATTCCCTCCTTGAACCAATGCTCCTGCAATGCACCTGTGCTATGCATCTTTTAGCCTTCTTGTCTGCGTGGTGGTGTGAGGGAAGTTTATCACTCTGATCAATGAAATCCTTGTATGACATTTTGAGGGCAGCTGTAAAGCTGTGTCTTAAGTGCTCCCCACAGGCTGAGGCATGCTGTAATAAAACCCTGCAGGAAGGGGTGTAGAGGCTCATGCCTTTCACCTGCTCATGTTTGGGGAAGGCTTTGGATTTTTTTTTCTCTTTTAAACTTGGCCAACTGCTGTATCTCTAAACTGTTCTGTTCCTTCATGGTATTCATTTCAATATAGGCTTCACTGCAGCTTAAAAACCATGTTGAGATTATTTTCCTCAAAGCAGCACACCCTGCACCAGAGTGGATTTTCCTCATAAGCCATTCTTTATTTTACCTTCTAAAGGAATCATATTCGACCAGCTGCTAAACCATGGCTTCTTTTGTGCTAGGATGAAGGGCAATGGCTTTGAGCTGGAAGAGGGGAGATTTAGACTGGAGATTAGGAAGAATCACCACAGTGAGGGTGGTAAGACACTGGAACAGGTTGCCCAAGGAGGTTGTGGATGCCCCTCTCTGGAAGTGTTCAAGGCAGAGGCAGAGGCTGGATGAAGATTTGATAAACCTGATCTAGTCAAAGGTGTCCCTACTCACGGCAGGGGGTTGGAACTAGATGATCTTTAAGGTCCCTTCCAAGTGCAAACCATTCTAGGACTCTCTGATTCTGTGATTTTTCCCCTTTGAAATTATTCTTTAACGTTAACTTTTGGGCAATTTAGTTCCTTTTTGTGGCACATTTTACACTGTTCTTTTGACACCACTTCCAAATCAGGGGCAGTTCCATCCTGTGATTGCAGAGGCAGCCTTTGAGTGTTTCCATTGGTCTGCATTTTAAATAGAGTTTATTGACCTCCCAGAGGAGAACACGAAGATGATCTGAGTGCTGTGAGGACAGGCTGAGAGAGCTGAGTCTGCCCAGCCTGGAGAAGAGAAGGCTGGAGGGAGATGTTAGAGCAGCCTCTCAGGATTCGAAGGGTGCTGCAGGAGAGCTGCAGAGGGACTTCTGACAAAGGCACAGAGTGACAGGACAAGGGGTGATGGCTTCAAACGGGAAGAAGCTGCATTTAGATTAGACATTAGGAAGAAATTATTCCCCATGAGGGTGGTGAGGCACTGGAACAGGTTGCCCAGAGAAGTTGTGCAGGTCCAGTGCTAGAAGTGTTTAAATTCAGGCAACCTCATCAAGTAGAGAGGAGCTGGAACTGAATGATCTCTAAGGTCCCTTCCAACCCAAGGAATTCTAGGATTCTGTGAAAACTCAAATCCTCGAGTGCAAACAAGCCCCTGCCCCACACCAGTGCTTCGGCTTGCTCAACAAAAGAGGATCTGAAGGCAATCGGTGGCCTTTCATTAACACCTCCTTTCCTTTGAGTGTAGAGATGGGTTCTGATCCTGGGCTAATTGCTTGTGAAAGCGAGAGGAAGAAAGGAGCTCTCCTTTCGTACCCCCTCCCTTTTTTAATCTCTCCCCTCCTTTCTTCTCCTTCCCTCCTGCTAGCAAGGAATGTAATTACAGACGGGATGCTTTGCAGCCTTTCTCTCGGATCTAAAATCTGCCAAGATCGAAACTCCCGCAGGGAGAACATTTATTTTTTTCTCATGTGCCAAAGAGCAGAAGATTGTTTGAACATTCAAGTATTCACCCAGCTTATTCAAAAAGAAAACTGTCCTCCTTCAAACCAGCTTGGCTGGTCCTGATAGACAGGCATAGTACAGGGCCACGAAATATTCAGTGCTCAGGTAGTTTCACCCTTAAAATTGTGGGAGAGAAAGAAGTTAAAGTGTGGGAAGGAGCAGGGGCTGAGAGGGGAAGTGATGATTGTCACTTGAGATGCAGCTACTTTGTGTCTCTACAGTTCTGCAGTAAGATCACATTGCTTTTCATATGTCCCGAGGGCAGGGACACCTTCCACTAGACCAGGTTGCTCAAGGTCCCATCAAACCTGACCTTGCCCACTTTCAGGGAGGAGGCAACCTATTCCAATGTCTCACCATCCTCAATGTAAAGAATTTCTTCCTAATTTCCAGTCTAAATCTCCCCTCTTCCAGTCCAAGGCCATTCCCCTTTGTCCTGGCACTACAAGCCCTTGTCAAAAGTCGATCCCCAGCTCTCCTGTGGCCCCCCGCAGGAAGGCTACTCTAAGGTCTCTCTAGAACCTATTTTTTTTCAGGTCCCACAGCAAGAACTGGGGACTTGTCTCTAGAAGGATTGTTTGATATGTTTTGATGGTTGGACTTGATGATCTTAAAGGTCTACCCCAACTAAAATGATTCTATGATTCTGTGGGATTTTGGAGTCCTAGGTGAGCAGAAAGCACCCATCCTTCCTTCTTTCCCTTCATCCTTCCTTCCTCTCTCCTCACTACTCTACTCTCCCAGTCCTGAAAGACCAGAGAGTTTGTCTGGGTGGGCAGAATTGGTGTGCACCAAGCTGGTCTCAGTGCTGAGGCTGCAGGAGTGGGCAAGGTAGGAAGAAGGGAATAAAGATTTTGTTTAATCATTCTGTGCTTGCTGGTAGCTGTCGACTTTCCTTTTAGCACCACATCACATTCCAAAGGGCAAGAGTGCACCTAAGAGCAGTGGTTTGCACAGGACACCCCCATGCATGGCTTCAGCCATTGGTGGAAGGGAATGAGGGACACATCACCTTCTCCCCTTCAGTGAGGTGAGGGCTTCAGCCTTCCTGCTGAGGTAGCAAGGCTGAGCAGGTGTATGGATGGAGGAAGAGAAGGGGGGCTCCCGTGGACAAGCAAGGCAAACCAGTGACACAGGCAGCTGAGGAGAAGGCTTGGGTGCATATGGAGAAGCAAGTGCATAAGGAACATGGGGATGCTGGGGCATGGTTTAACAGCCATGATGGTCTTAGGTTGAATCACAGAACTGTAGAATTGCTTCAGCTGGAGGTCATTGAGTCCAACCATCAACCTAACACCACTGTGGCCATTAAACCGTGTCCCCAAGTGGCATATCCACACATTTGTCAAACACCTCCAGGGATGAAGACTCCACCTCCCTGGGCAGCCTCTTCCAGTGCCTGATCACTCTTGCAGGAAAGAAATTGTTCTTAATCTCCAACCTAAACCTCGGTGATCTTTGAGGTCTCTTCCAACCCAGACAATGGGGAAGGGTGGGGGGGTGCCTGATGTAGATGAAGCAGACGATGCTGGTTGCCTGGGGAAGAGGAGGGTGTTTGGGGGTTGTGCTGTGAGGGAGGATGATGCATGTCTTTGTGAAGGGTGGTGGATGGTGGGTGTGTGCCTGGAGAGCTGTCAGGCAGGCACAGTCACGCCTCTGGCTACAGCTGGATAACCCCAGGGCGGGCACAAGTGGCCCTGACCCAGTCTGAAGGGCAGTGGGATGAGATGTGGGTGCTGTTCTGATCCGTGCTGTGCCGTACCATGCCAGTCTCACACACTGGTGCCACACTGCCCAGGGCACTGAGTGCTTTGCCAGCCTGCATATTGGTACCATGCTGTGCAGTGTTGTGGTGAACTGTGCCAACCTGCATGCTGGTATTGCGCTGTGTTGTGTCAGCCTGTATGCTGGTACCATGCTGTGCAGTGCTGTGCTGTGCCAGTCTTGCATACCAAGTGTCAGAACCGCACACTGAATATTGCAGTGCCATACCATGCCAACCTTTCACACTTGGTGCCAGTTTCTCACACTGGATATCACAGTGATGTGCCATCCCAACCCTGCACATTGAGTGCCAGCCTCACACAGTGGGTATTGTGGTGATGTGCCAGTCCTGCACACGGGGTGCCAGCCTCACATGGTGGATATTGCAGTGCCATGCCATTCCAACCCTGCACACTAATTGGCAGCCTCTCACACTGGGTATTATAGTGCTGTGCCATCCCAACCCTGCACGCTGAGTGCCATCCTCTCACACTGGGTATTGTGATGCCATGCCATCCCAACCCTGCATACAGGGTGCCAGTCTTACACAGGGGTATTGCAGTGCTATGCCATCCCAACCCTGCACACTGGGTGCCAGCTCTGCATGCTGGGCATCGCAGTGCCATACCATGCCATGCCAACCCTGCACACTGAGTGCCAGCTCTGCACGCTGGGCATCGCAGTGCCGTGCCATGCCACCCCTGCAGACCGAGTGCTGGCCACACCGTTCCAGCCCCGTACACCAGCTGACGCGACGCCCGGTGCCGTGCCAGCCTGGTGCCCTGGGGACTGCCCGGTGCCGTGCCAGCCTGGTGCCCTGGGGACTGCCCGGTGCCGTGCCAGCCTGGTGCCCCGGGGACTGCATTGTGCCGTGCCCCAGGCTGGAGGGCTGGGGGAGGGCTGGAGCAGGATGCAGGGCAGGCAGCTCTCGGAGCTGTGCCCGGTGAGGTACCCGCCCGCCTAGCCGGACAAACTGCACCTCTGCAGCGGGCACTTCCCCATGCCCGGGCTTTCTTCATGCCGGGCAATGAATTTGGCTGGGAAATCGCCTCATTAGGGAGGTTCCCTCTGAAAGGGACATGCATGCCCTTGGCAGAACGGGGCAGAAAAGGATGGGGTTTGTCTGTGCCCATGGCAAAACCTGCCCCACTCCCTCCTTCACCTCCTCGGGAGCCCCCGGTTCCGCACAAAGGATCCCTCCCAACCATGCAGTACTCACCTTCTCCAGCCACATCTTCTCGGCTCGGAAGGGAGGAGAGAGCAGAAGGCGACAGGGCTGGCAGCCCGTGCTGAAGCCTGACCGCGGAGCTTGCCCAAGACCTTGCTGAAGTGGCCAGTCTGGTCCCGTCTTGGTATTTGAGAGCAGGAGCAGATAGTGCTGAAGAGGCAGGTTGGTGGTGCTGCGGATGCGGGGAGGGTGGAACAGCTCCACACACCCCCTCTCTACCTTCAGCAGCGCTCACTGAGCCCAGCCAAATTTGTCAACTTTATTTAGGGGGGAAGAATGGAGATCACATGGGGGAGCTTCACCCAGCGGGGCGGAGCGTGGCGGAGCAGAATCAGGTCACCCACAGCGAAAACCAGGAGTTAGTCACAGACACCAAGAGTCGCGGTGTTAGCACCGTGCAGGCACGGAAAGCAGGCTGAGACAAAGAGGAGAGCTGCTGGTGGGAATCCAGCGCTCCTGTCTTCTGCCCTCAGCTCTGGGGGGATTTCTTGCTCATTTGGTCGGGTGAGGTTTGCTAATTCGGGAAGAAATGGAGTAGAATGTGAGAGGCACGTTTGCAGCTTGCAGGTGCTTGGGGAGCACATTCTTCTTGGCTGACAGCCTGGCGTTGCCACAGGCTTTTTGTTTTCCCTTGCCTGTCAGAGATGCTGCCTGTAGCTGTCCTGCTGCATGCTGTCGATTCAGTCCCAGAGAAAGAGGTGCCACAGACCCCTGCCGCGGCACTCATCCTGCTACAGATCCCTTCAACAGCACACACCCTGCCACAGACCCCTGCCACAGCACCCATCCTGCTGCAGACCCCTTCCAAATCACACGCATGCCCACATAAAATTTCCCAGGTTGGATAATTCACTCTGACCTGGTCTTTAATTTGCATCCCTTGCTCAGACAAATGCAGGGAGGCTGCTGACTGATCCTTTGTTGTCCCACTAAGAAATCTTTGTGGGATTAAGTTTCTACAGCTCCTTTTTGTCATCTCTGCCTTTTCTTTCTGAGTAGATAGCAAAGCTTCCCCCAGGAGCACAGGTTATACAAGAGTTGTCCCCTCCATGCTGGAATGCTGGTCCCTGCAGGACCACAGCATGGCTCTTAGGACTTTAAATATCTTTGTTTATTGGATGCACTGCACATTCCCCCAAACCTGCAATGCATTTGGGTTATTTAGAGGCCAGAATTCAAATGTGGATGCCTAAATGTGGGTACCTAAATACATCCATATCTTGTGAAGAAGTGGGCCTGACTTTTGTAGGTGCTAAGCAACTGTTCTTCTGCATTTCCATCTGCGTTTAAGTCACAGCCCACCCTCTGCCACCTTCCTCATGTCCACACTTTAAAAATGAAATCGGCTTTGAGAAGTAGGCTGTCTCCTTAGAATCATAGGATTGCTTTGGTTGGAAAAGACCTCCTAAGATCATTGAGTCCAACTATCAATCTAAAACTACTGTGTCCATTGAACCATGTCCCCAAGTGCCGTGTCCACACCTTTCTTGAACGCCTCCAGGGATGCTGACTCCACCACCTTCCTGGGCAGCCTGTTCAAATAGGAAGCTTGCAGAATCATCCTGCCCAGAAGGAGTTAGATTCATAGGATGGTTTGGGTTGGAAGGAACCTTAAAGATCATCCAGTTCCAGTCCTCTGTCATGGGCAGAGACACCTCCCACTAGAGCAGGTTGCTCAAGACCTCATCCAACCTGGCCTTGAACACCTCCAGGGAGGGGGCATCCACAGCTTCCTTGGGCAACCTGTTCCAGTGTCTTCCCACCCTCACTGTAAAGAATTTCTTCCTAATCTCCAGTCTATATCTTCCCTCTTGCAGCTCAAAGCCACTGCCCCTCTTCCTAGCTACAAGCCCTTGTAAAAAGTCCCTCCCCAGTTCTCCTGTAGCCACCTTCAGGTACTGGAAGTTCCATCCTAAAATGTGATACTAGATGAGGGGAAGTGGATGTCCCTGGTGTGTCCAGGTGGTAAAAATCTAGGGGAGAGCTGGGCTACTGTGCACCCAGATATAACTCCAGCAGCCATTGGGCAAGCTGCACCTGCCCACAGAGTGACTGTCCTTGCTTCTTTCAGCCTGCAGAGAAAGGAGCCAACTCTGGCACTTAAAGGCTGAGACAGTGAAAATGTTGATTCTTGGCAACCTAGAGAAGGTCACACAGGAACACATCCAGAGAGGTTTTGAATGTCTCCAGAGATGGAGACTACCACCTCTCCAGGCAGCCTGCTCCAGTTGCTCATCACCCTTAAACTAAAGAAGTTCCTCCCTGTATTTAGATGGGACTTTTGTTCAATTTTGTTCTTGCTACCCCTTGTCCTGTAACTGGGCACCACTGAAAAAGCCTGGTCCCATCCCCCTCACACTTACCCTGTAAGTATTGATCAGCATTGATGAGATACCCCCTCATTCTGCTCTTTCCCAGGCTAAAAAGTCCCAATTCTCTCAGTCTTACCACATCAGAGAGATATTTCAGTCCCCTCAGCATCTTCGTAGCCCTTTGCTGTGTCCTCTCCAGCAAGTCTCTGTTCTTCTTGAACTGGGGAGTCCAGAACTGGACCCAGAACTCCAGATGTGGTTTCACCAGGCAAAGTAGAGTGGCAGGAGAATTTTCCTTGACCTACTGGCCACACTCTTCTTTATGGATCCAAGAATGCCATCAGCCTTCTTGGCCACAAGGGCACATTGTTGGCTCTTGGTCATCCTGTTGTCCACCAGGACTCCCAGGTAATTTTCAACTAAGCATGCACAGACAGAGATGCCATCCATTCCTCTCTACATTTAGTTAAAGATATTTCCAATTTCCTTTAAAATAAAGGAAAATTGGATAAACCAAATTGGACAAACCCAATTTCCTTTGGTTTTACTTAGCAGTGATTTCTCTCTATGTCCAGCTAGGGCTGGAAGATAACAAGGCTAAGAAAGGCTCTTGCAGCTCTGGTTAGTCCTTAATTCTATTTATTTTTTCATCCCCAAGTTATTTTTTTTTCTTACTGACTGAACTTTTCTGTCTTACCCATTTCATGCAGCTTCCTTTTACATTCCTTTTTATGCACAGCTACAGTCTTATGTCAGCACAGAAAGCTATATATAGGGTGTCTGTATACATCCATATTTATGTAGATGCAAACGTGTGCATATGCAGGGACCTGGGAATGCAAATCTCCACCAGTTTGTATTTCATAGAATTGTTTTGATTGGGAAAAAACCTCTTAAGATCATCAAGTGCAACTACCAACCTGACACCACCATGGCCACTAAACTGTGTCCTGAAATGTCATGTTCACACATTTCTTGAACACCTCCAGGGACAGTAGTTTTTCTCTCAGTTCTATTTCACAGAATTCCAGCATGGAAGAGGTTGGAAGGGACCTCTGGAGAGCATCCAGTCCAACTCCCTGCTAAAGCAGGGGCACCCACAGCAGCTTGCCCAGGATCACAATGGCCAGCTGGGTTTGAAATCTCTACAGAGAAGGAGACCCCACAACTTCTCTGGGCAACCTGCTCCAGGGCTCCAGCACCCTCACAACAAAGAAGTTTCTCCTCATCTCCAGATGGAACCTCCTGGATTCCAGTTTATGTCAGTTGCCCCTTGTCCTGTCACTATGTACCACTGAAAGGAGCACATCCCCATCCTCTTGGCCCCCACTCTTTTGCTCTTGCTGTGCATTGATAGATCCCTTCTCAGGCTGCTCTCCTCCAGGCTCAACAGCCCCAGGGCTCTCAGCCTTTCCTCCTCATAGAGATGCTCCAGGCCCTTCAGCATCTTTGTAGCCCTTGTTGGACTTTCTCCAGTAGTTCCCTGTCTCTCTTGAACTGGGGAGTACTGAACTGGACCCAGCACTCCAGTGCAGAGTAAAGAGGGAGGAGAACCTCCCTAAACCTGCTGGCCACATTCTTCTTAATGTATCCCAGGATACCACAAATGCCCAACTGTCCTTGATTTCACTAGGACCTAGACCAAAGTATCTTATTGCTTGTGATCTCTTCACACTGAATGCTCTCCAAAGTTCCTAAGATCTACCAGAAGGACCATAGTATGTTCTGACAATAATTGAAGGGCTGGAAGAAAAAAGGAACATTTCTAACTCCTTGAGAAGTTCTTCATGCTCTGAAAACTGGCCCAAAGCTTCTCTGCCAGTTTGCAATGAAAGGTCCCTTATTCATCACTATGAAAAGCTCTGATGTCCCAGTCAGGTTGTTGACATTTCCACTGCTGATTCTATCTTAAATGTTATCATTAGTAATGTTTCACAGTTCCAGATTGTCCTTCCTCTTAGAAATTGAAATTACAGCCGGTGACAAATTAATCAGATCAGATACCACTGCAATGTAGGTTTGTGATACAGGGACGTCACTCCCAGGCTGCTGCTTTCTCCTCTTCTGCCTTCGGTGCCTGTGCTGTTGTCAAGGTGCTGCTCTCACTGTAGAACCAGAGACTCACAGACTGGGTTTGGTTGGAAGGAGCATTTAAAGGTCATCTAGTCCAACTCCCCTGCAGTCAGCAGGGACCTGCAACTAGAGCAGGTTGCTACAACTGCAGCAGGTTGCTCAGAGCCTCATCCAACTTAGAGTCCTAGAGTGATAGAACTGTTGTTATTGTAAGAGACGTGTGAGATCATCAAGTCCAACCGCTTACCTGGAACTCACAATCCCAGCACTACTGCTAAGCCACTACCACTAAACCATGTCCCTCAGCACCACATCCATGTCTTCTAAATACCTCCAGGGATGGTGACTCCACCATCTCCCTGAGCTTCCTGTTCCAATGCATGAAAACTATTTCTGGGAAGTCTCTCTGGCACAGTCTGAGGCCATTTCCCTTTGCTTTATCATTTATCGTTACCTGCAAGAAGAGATCAACCCCCACATGGCTCAGACTTCCTTTCAGGGAGTTGTAAAGGGCAATGAAGTCTCCTCTCAGCTTCCTCTTCTGAAGGCTAAACAGCCCCAGTTCTCTCAGACATTTCTCATAAGAGTTTTGTTCAAGGCCCTTCACCAGCTTAGCTGCTCTTCTAAAACTTGACTCGCAATAGTTCCAGGGATGGGGCATCTCCTACCTTTCTGGGCAACCTGTTCCAGTGTCTCACCACCAAATTATATAGAAATAGAACCAAATCCATTATGTTGAGCAGTTCACCATTTCACCTTGGCAGGACAGGGAAGGACTGTGGCTTTTCTTAGGTAGAACTGAGCAGCCAGGCATTAAGAAAAGGAAATTTACATTAAGAACAAAGTCTCTCATCCAAGCCAGGCCATCAAACTCCACTTTATTTGGGAACTTCAGAAATACTGACTGCAGGGGAAGAGCAAAATTTACAGCCAAGCATCATAAACCAAAATCACATTATGCAAAAAAAAAGTTTCAGTGCTTGTGTGTTGTTCCTTTTCTCTTCAGTCCTAACCAGAAGGTTTGGTTTTATTAGGAGAGATAAAATCTACTTAAAAGAATCAGTTAACAGCACATAACAGCAAAGTGCCTTTGCTCTCGTGCTGCTGCATCGATCAGTGTCACTGATTTTAATTGATCATAAACCAGGGGGTGAGTCTGGAGTTTTCCAGGCTTTGTTGGTGGGAATTATCAGCCTGTTCCACTGGTGGTGTGCAGAGAATCACAGAATCCTTTTAGTTGGAAAAGCCCTTTAAGATCATCCAGTCCAACCATTCTCTAACTCTACCAAGGCTGGTGCTAAACCATGTCCCTCAGAACCACATCTCTGTGGCTTTTAAACACCTGCAGGGATGGGAATTCAGCCACCTCCCTGGGAAGCCTGCTCTCTGGTGGTTAAGAACCCTTTCAGTGAACGCAATTTCTTCTAAAGTCCAAACCAAACCTCCCCTGGGGCAACTTGAGGCCATTTCCTTTTGTCCTGTCACTTGTTACTAGGGAGAAGAGACCAACCCCCACCTGGTTCCAACCTCCTTTCAGGGAATTGTAGAGAGGAGGAACTTTAATTTTAAGGGTGATGAAGCAGGCTGCCCAGAGAGGTGGTGGAGTCCCCATCTTTGGAGACATTCTGAGCCACCTGGATGTGTTCCTGTGTGACCTTCTTTAGGTGAACCTACCTTGGAAGGGAGATTGACTGGATGATCTTCAGAGGTCACTTCCAACCCCTACTACCTCTGATTCTTACCTTGGTAAGTGAAGGCCTGAACGTGCCTCTCCCTCTCCTCCACTTTTCTTTCTGGTCTGGCACTTGTGTCTTTCACCTCTTTCAGTCTGGGTGCATCTGCAGTGCTGGTGCTGCTGCTAACCACCTCACTTGGTGTCAGTGCTAAGCCAACTAACTGCAGCCCTGGCCGACTTGATTTAATTTCTTCCTTTGCTGCAGTGATTCTAATGCTGAGCTGCTGCAAATGAAACCTTTCCTGAAATGTTCATTAACTGAAGGTTTCTCATTTTCTGGATTCTCAGTTTCAGGAGATATCTGATCTGCAGCAGCTCTGTGCACTTGGAGCTGCAGCTGGACCTGACTTCTCAGCATTTAAAGCACCATATAATGCTAAGCACTCCACAGAAAGAAGCCTCTCATCTTCTAAATTAGATATCCTGAATTAATGAATATTTTTACAACTTTATAATCATTTCAGCAACTTTATAATCATTCTTTCACCAACCACTCTAGATAAAATGAAAGTGTTGGGACAATAAGTTCATAAAACTGTATTATTGATGTGCAGCTGAGAGAAGCCAGGAATAAATTAATCATGTGTGCTGAGAGTCTGAGTTGGGGGAAGCAGAATCATTAAGTCTTAGAATGGTCTGGGGGGGAAAAGGACCTTTAAAGCTGGAAGGATCTTGTTCTGTAGTGCAGCATTCCATCAGGTAGCTGCTCAGCTGCTTGGGCCAAGAAGGCAAATGGCATCCTGGGGTGCATGAAGAAGGAGTGTGGCCAGCAGGTGCAGGGAGGTTCTTCCCCCCCCTCTACTTGGTCCTGGTGAGACCAGCATCCTGGAGTATTGTGTCCAGTTCTGGGCTCCAAGAGCAACAGGAATATACTAGATAATGTCCAAGGGAGGCTATGAGGACGATGAAGGGTCTGGAAGATCTGTCTAATGAGGGAAGACTGAGAGACCTGGGGCTGTTTAGTCTAGAGAAGACAAGACTGGGAGGAGTTTACAAATGTTTATGAATATCTGAAGGGTGGATGGCAGTAAGGAGCTGCTCTTTTCAGTGGTGTCCTGTGATAGGACAAGGGGTAAGGGATACAAACTGGAACCCAGGAGGTTCCATCTGAACAAAAGAAGAAACTTTGTTGTGAGAGTGATGGAGCCCTGGAACAGGCTGCCCAGAAAGGTTCTGGAGTCTCCTTCTCTAGAGACTTTCAAGACTCATCTGGATGCATTGCTGTATGACCTGCCCTAGGTGATCCTGCTTTGACAGGAAGGTTGGACTTAATGATCTCCAGAGGTTCCTTCCAACCCCTGCCGTTCTGTGATTCATCAAAAATGGCTGCACAGCACACAGCACAAGGAAAACAAATCACAGAATCAGATATTGACTCTGAGCTGCTCCTTAACTGAGAATCACCCACCCTCTGCTCTGCTCTGAGTGAGGCAAGAGTCCTGCAGCTAAACCAGGGCATAAGCCTGGGATGGGAGGTGGCAGGATACAGCAGGACGCAAGAAATTCAGCTTGGGATTGCACAGGTGGCCTGAATTTTGGAAATTCTCAACTTCAGAATATTTGACTGAAGTGTTTTAATCTTCTTTTCACTTGGAATATTGTGGGTAATATATATATAAGTGTTGTTTTTAAATAAACCTGGGCTGCCTCCAAGTCATGTCAGCCTTACACTGCCTGCTGTCACCATTGCTGAAGGAGAAGCAGCTGGTGTGCTAAAAGGAGTTATGGACTTTGAAATCCTGCAGGGTTAGGAACTGAGTGGTTAGAGGCAGATATTTACACAAATGTCATCTTTGGGGGCCTGCTGGATTCCTCCCACTTGTTTCCCCACTCTGTTTCAAGGAGTAAAGTGTAAACATTTGCTATGAGGTGTTTTGTGGCTCTTGTCTGTGAGTGATCCTAACAGGAGCTTGATGGGGTCCCATGGTTGTGGTTTCTCAGTGGTCTCTCTTGTCAGTATTCTCCCTTCATGAATAGAAAGGTGTTCCTTATGCTCAGGTGGCCAAGAAGGCCAACAGCATCCTGGTCTGGATCAGGAATAGTGTGGCCAGCAGGAGCAGGGAAGTGACTGTGCCCCTGTACTAGCCACTGGTGAGGCTGCAACTTGACTCCTGGGTTCAGTTTTAGGCCCCCCACTACAGGAAAGACATTGAGGGGCTGGAGTGGGTCTAGAGAAGGGCAGCAAAACTGGTGAGGGGTCTGGAGAACAGAACTGATGAGGAGCAGCTGAGACAACAGCTCAGCCTGGAGAGTTCAGCCTGGAGAGAAGGAGGCTGAAGGGAGATGTCATTGCTCTGTACAACTCCCTGAAAGGAGGTTGAAGCCAGATGAGGATTGGTCTCTTCTCCCTAGTATCAGGTGATAGAAGGAGAGGGGATGGCCTGAAATTCACAGTATCACAGTATCACCAAGGTTGGAAGAGACCTCAAAGCTCATCAAGTCCAACCCATCACCACAACCCTCAAGACTAGACCATGGCACTAAGTGCCATGTCCAAACGTGCCTTGAAC
>VWZE01007066.1:72695-91083 GCA_013396675.1 Eubucco bourcierii | reverse complement strand
TTAGATTGGAGATTAGGAACAATTCCTTTCCTGCAAGAGTGGTCAGACACTGAAACAGGCTGTCTGGGGAGGTGATGGAGTCCCTATCCCTGGAGGTGTTCCAGAAATGTGTGGCCATGGCACTTTGGGACGTGGTTTGGTGGCCATGGTGGTGCTGGGTTGGTGTTTGGACTCGATTATCTTAGAGGCCTTTTCCAACTGACACTATTCAATGATTCTCTGATTGCCAGCTGCAAGCTCAGCATGGGATCTGAGAGTCAAGCTGAGCTCTGCTGCCTCAAGCCTTACAAGCAGGATGGCTGCTGTGATCAGGAGTTGGTTCACTGCTCTGTTCATTGCCTTTGGGCCAGGACAGAATCCACCTCCCACTCCCATAGCTGCAGAGGCTCTGCCATGCCAGATAAAGACAAAAGAGCCCCAAATGGGTGAGAATCATTAAAGTGAGCAGGTGCATGTTTGACTACAGATCTAGTAAAGGAGAACTTGTGGGTTGTTCTCATTTCCTTTGCAACAGATGACATTTTAAGGCATCTCTAATTAGGGGAATTGTAATCTTACAGTAATTCAGTTTGATTTATTCACAGCTACACAGAGTGTGAATGAAAACTGATTAGTGTCTTTTGATCTTGACACAAAGAAAGGGCAACATCACAGAATCACAGAATGGTAGGGGTTGGAATGGACCTCTAGAGATCATCAAACCCAACCCCCCTGCCAAGGCAGGTTCACCTAGAGAAAGTCACACAAGAACCTATCTGGGAGGAGTTTAAATGTCTCCAGAAATGGAGACTCCACCACCTCTCTGAGCAGCCTGCTCCAGGGCTCCATCACTCTAAAGTTAAAGAAGTTCCTCCTCATGTTTAGGTGGAACTCCTTATATTCAAGTTTGTGCCCACTACCCCATGTACAGGAAGGCTGGGGAGGGACTATTGACAAGGTCTTGTAATGATGGGACAAGGGGCAATGGGTTTAAACTGGCAGAGGGAAGATTTAAACTGGATGTTAGGAAAAAGTTCTTTCCAGTGAGGGTGGTGAAACACTGGCACAGGTTGCCCAGGGAGGTTGTGGATGTTCCCTCCCTGGAGGTGTTCAAAGCTAGGTTGGATGAGACCTTGAGTGACCTGTTCTAGTGGGAGGTGTCCCTGCCTATGGCAGGGGGTTGGAACTGGCTGATCTTTGAGGTCCCTTCCAACCCAAATCATTGTATGATTGTATGATCTATGTTGTCTCACTGGGAACCACAAAAAAAAAGGACTGTTCTCATCCTTCTGACACCTACCCTTTAAATATTGACCAGCGCTGATAAGATGCCCACTGACTCTACTCTTTTCCAGGCTAAAAAGCCCCGATTCTCTCAGTCTTTCCTCATCAGAGAGATGTTCCAGTCCTGTCAGCATCTTTGCAACCCTTTGCTGTACACTCTTCAGCAAGTCCCTGACCTTCTTGAACTGGGGAGCCCATAATTTGGCCCAGTACTCCAGGGCAGAGTAGAGAGGCAGCAGAACCTCTACTACTTAGTTTTTCAATTTCACAGTGGGTGCTCAGTGGTCAAAGAGCTCCCCCAGGGCTGCTGGCAGTGGAATACAGGTTGATCAGGAGCAGGAACAGCCGGAGGAGTGTTTTGCACAGCAGACAGCACTGTCTACCTACCTAAATTCAACATGGGTTTAAACTGGCCAATGGCTTTAGGAGGTATTGTCTGTGAGACAGTTCTAGATGGGGGACCTGTGCAAGAAGCCACTGAAGGAAACAGGACTACAAAATAGAGAATGGTTGGATTAAGCCTGGGGGTTTGTAAGACTGATGAGAGATCTGAATCCTGCACTCCATTTTGACCTCTACTCTGAATCTGCAAAGAATCATAGGATCATGGAATAGTTTGGGTGGGAAGTGACATTTAAGGCTGATGCAGTCCAACCCTCCAGCAGCCAGCAGGGACATCTGCAGCTAGAGCAGGTTGCTCAGATCCACAAACAACCTGACCTGAAATGATTCCAAGGATGTGCCATCTCCCACCTCCCTGGGCAACCCGAGACAGGCTCTCACTGCACTCAGGGTCAAACATTTCTCCCTTCTCTGTAAGGCTCAATCTCCCTCTTTGAGTTCAAACCATCTCCCCTTGTCCTGTCACAGCAGGCCCTGCTCAAAAGTTCTGTCCCCAGCTTTTTTCAGGCCACTCAAAGTCCTGAAAGTCCACCAGAAGGTCTCCCTGGAGCCTCCTCTTCTCCATGCTGAACGAGCCTAATTCTCTCAGCCGATCTTCACAGCAGAGCTATTAAAGGCTCTTTCTACTGTGTGACAAATGGTGTGTGGTGTGTTCCAGCAGCAAATTTCCAGTTTGCTTCCACAGCCTTAACCACCATCCTGAGAAACACAGCCAGTGTGACAGTTTTTGATCCAATTCTGGTTTGTTTTAATTTCTTTTTTTCTTTTTTTCTCTTTGTTTTGTTTTGTTTTTTTTCCCCCAACAGTTGATCCAAAACTTCTGTGTTGCTGTTTAGATGGTGGCGCTTTAATGGGTTTTTATTCCCAAGTGCTGGATGTTTTGTACCTTCTATCTGCAGAAGCCTCACTGTGTTTGCCTGCTTCTCACTCTGTATTCACAATTCTGGTTCCTCATCCTTTGGGGGAGAAAAAAAATAATTTCACACCTGTGCTGGTGGCGTTAACTTGTGAAAAGTTTTGTTGGCTCATTTGTGCATCTCTCACTTGTTACATTTCACAGACTCCAGCATTTCTCTTCCCCCTCCCCCCTTCCAGTTTTATTTTGAAGAGCTTTGTTCCTGCTGATCCACACACCAGCTGCTCCTGTATTTTCTGGATGCCTGAACCCTCCACTCAAAACCTGTCAGTGTCTTTTGTGTAGCTCTTCCCTGCAGCTAGCTTGAAAGTGGGATTTGTGCACCCTGCTACTCTGTGGAGTGGGTTTTTTATTCCTTTTATTCCTAGCAGAAGAAACCCTTATGCAGTTGTGTTTGTACTGGCAAAAAAACCAAAAACCAAAAAACAAACAAAAAAAAAAGGGTAGCTTTGTTGGTGTAGGTAGTCAGTAGGTTTCTGATAACTGTGTCACTTGAGAACAGGAAAGTGCAGTGACAAAGGCCACATGTCAGCAAATCTCATCTCGGATTGCATTGGGTTGAAAGGGACCCTCAAAAGTCATCTTGTCCAACCCCCACGCAGTCAGCAGGGACATCTCTAACTAGATCAGGCTGCTCAGGCTGCTCAGGCCCACATCAAGTCTGACCTTGAATGTCTCCAGGGATGGGCCAAACCACGTCTCTGGGCAATCTATTCCAGTGTTTCACCAATCTTATTGTGAAGAACTTCCTCTTATGTCTGACCTAAATCTGTGCTGCTCCAGTTTCCAACCATCGCCTCTCATCCCATCACCACAAGCCCTTCTAAACAAAGTCCCACAGCCTTTCTGTAGGTCACTTTTAGATACTGAAATAGAATCATAGAATGGTAAGGTTGGAAGGGACCTCAAAGATCATCTAGTTCCTACCTCCTGCCATAGGCAGGGACACCTCCCACTAGTACAGGTCACTCAAGGCCTCATCCAACCTGGCCTTGAACACCTCCAGGGAGGGAGCAGCCACAACCTCCCTGGGCAACCTGTTCCAGTGCCTCACCACCCTCACTGGAAAGAACTTCCGAAATGCAGCTCTAAGGTCTCCCCAGAGCCTTCTCCAGTCTGAACACCCCCAACTCTCTCAGCCTGTCTCCACAGGGGAGGTGCTGTAGCCCTCTTAGCATCTTTGTGACCTCCTCTGGATCAGCTCCATCTGGTTCATATCCTTCCTGTGTTTGGGGCCACAGAACTGCATACAGTAGTCCAGGTGAGGTCTCAACAGAGCTTGTCTTGGTCAAGCAGAGAGTTTTATGAGACAGGTGCAAAGTACAGCTGTGCCAGGGAGGCTGCAGCCCCACTTCAACAGAGTGGTGCTGGTGCAGGAGTGGCCACAGGGCGATTGCCCAGTGTGTGCACTTAGCTGTTAATATGTAGCATGTTACATTATCTTATTGTGAATTATTACTTCTACTCATAGTAATAATTCATTGAATCCCAGCATGGTGTGGATTGGGAGGGACTTCTGGAGATCATCCAGTCCAATACCACTGCTACAGCAGGGGCACTCATAGCAGCCTGCCCAGGATCACAATGTGCAGGTAGGGTTGGAAGCTTTCCAAAGAAGGAGACTCCACAACCTCTCTGGGCAGCCTGCTCCATGCCTCCAGCACCTTACACCAAAGAAGTTTCTCCTCCTGTCCAGGTGGAACCTCTTTGGTTCCACTTTGTGCCCATTGCCTCTTATCCTGTCCCAAGGCACCCCTGAGAAGAGACTGCCCCCATCCTCTTGCCCTCCACGCTTTAGCTCTTGCTAAGCATTAAGCAGATCCCCTCTCTGGCTGCTCTTCTGCAGGCTCAACAGCCCCAGGGCCTCTCAGCATCTCTGCAGCCTCCACTAGATTGTCTCCAGTAGTTCCCTGTCTCAAACTGGGCAGCCCAGAACTGGACCCAGTGCTCCAGCAGTGGTCTCCCTAGGACAGGTTATATACATTAATATGTTGCAGTTAAGAGTGGGGTGAAACCTTTCCTGTTAAACCTCAGGTGAACATACCTAGAGCAGACATCTGGATCCCTGCTTTCCCAGAACTGCTGAAATAAGAAGTGACCCTGAGAAATGTGATGTAAATCTGCAGAGTTTGGGATGCAGATCCAGCACCTTGCAAGGAAAGCTCCAGCAAACAACAGTTTGAAAAAACTCCTGTCAAGATAGCACTTCTCAGGAGGCTTTTTGCCCAACCTGCTGCTGTCTTGGTTTTAAGTTTTCTGAGAAGCTAAGGCAGGCTTCATCCTGACAGAGCTGCTTAAGCTGTTATTTCAGATACACAGCTCATGCCTTAGCATCTGCTGAGCACCCAAAATAAATGATCCAGACCTACACCTCTTTGAACCCAAAGCAGCAGGCTTCCTGAGCAGGTCCTTTCTCTTCATGTCACCATCAGCAAGAGGTACAAGCCTTTAAGCGATTTAAACTGCAGCTTCTTACTGCCCTCCTCAAAATGAAACCATTTGACACAGTAATTGGCATGCCCTCGTTGCCTGGAGCCTTAATACTTCTAATGATGTCCAAACAAATTAACTATTAAACAAGTTGTGAAGCAGCTCAGTGGGAAGTGACTTGTGGAAGCAGAGGATCAAAGCACAAAGCTGGAAAATGACTCCTGAAGTGCTGATAACTTCTAATAACTTTTAAAGGGAAAGAATGAGGCTGTGGAGGGAGCAGCTCTGTCATCTGATTATTTAGAGAGAAACATGGTTGGGATGTGTAGCTGTTAGTATTGTGGCTGAAGGAAACTAAGGGATGAAGCCTGGCACCAAGTTGGGTGGAAGTGTTGATCTGCTGGAGGGTAGGAGGCTCTGCAGAGGGATCTAGCCAGGCTGGATTCATGGGTCAAGGCCAGTGGGTTCAGTTTTGGGCCCCTCTCTCCAAGGACATTGAGGCGCTGGAGTGGGTCTAGAGAAGGGCAACAAAACTGGTGAAGGGTCTGGAGAACAGGTTTGGTGAGGAGCAACTGAAGTTGCTGGAGAAAAGGAATCTGAGGGAAGACCTTGTGGCTCTCCAAGACTCCCTGAAAGGCAACTGGAGATAGGTGAGGGTTGATCTCTTCAGAAGGGCAACAAAACTTGATGATAGGAAATGTTTTATGATAGAAAATGTCTTCAAGTCGTCCCAGGGGAGGTTTGTGTTGGACAGCAGAAAAAAAATTCTTCACTGAAAAGTGGCCTGGACCATGCTGCCCAGGGCAGGGATGGAGTCTCCAACCCTGGAGGGGTTTCAAAGTTGTGTAGATGTGGTGCTGAGGGACACAGTTTAGTGGTGATCTGACAATGATGGCTTAGTGGTTGGGCTTGATGAGCTTGAATGTCTTTCCCAAGCTTAATGATTCGATGGCTCTTGTGAGAAAGCTTTTAACTAGTTTTTGTTCAAGGAAGTTCAGTCCAAAAATGGAAGAACTAGATAGGATGGAACCTTCTGGGCAGGAGTTGTGTCTGCACTAAGAGACAGCCAGATGTGTTCCAGGTTTCTTCCATTCCTGCTTGCCCTCGAGGCACAGCACCAGGGGAGTGAGCTGGAGGTCAGCCTTTCCAGAAGAGCAGTTGAATCAGGTCAAAGCTGTCCTCAGTAACTACCTGGTTGTGAGTGAGGATTCAGTCTGACCTAAGGAGCCTGAATCCTTAATACTGTGTGCAAAAATAGAACCCATCTGGTCCCTGTCTGTCGTGCAGGTTTAGAAGGGACCATCCTTTTGTTTCTGTGCTCAGCAATTTGATACAATACTCAAAGCACAAGAAACACAGAATCTTCCTTTCTCTCCTCTTCAAAGCTGTCTCACGAACTTCTGTGGCTTTTTCTTCCACGCCTTAGTCTCTCCTCATCTGTCTCTTGCCTTTGCTCCCTCTAGTGTTCCCGCCTAGGTGCTGGACCTTGCTCCAGGCAAGGAGATGAAACTACTGGATTTATTTTCTTTGCATTTTGCCTGACATAGGAACGACATCGTCCTCCTTGTCCTACCTCATTGCTCTCTACAGCTCCCTGAAAGGAGGTTGCAGTGAGGTGAGAATTGATCTCTTCTCCATAGTATCAGGTGATAGAATGACAGGAAATAGTCTGAAATTGTGCCAGGGGAGGTTTAGGTTGGCGATTAGGAACAATTTCTTTACTGAAGGAGTGGTCAGGCACTGGAACAGGCTGCCCAGGGAGGTGGTGGAGTCCCCATCCCTGGCGATGTTCAAGAAACCTGTGGGCATGGCACTTTGAGACGTGGTTTAGTGGCCAAGGTGCTGTTGGGTTGAAGGTTGGACTGGATGATCTTAGAGATCTTTTCCAACCCAAACCAATTCTATGATTCTAGACCCTTCACTGGATGTCTGTTGTGTCTCTCCAGCCTCACTTCATCTCTTTCAGCACCACACGAGCACCAGCCTTTGGCAAACCTGGATCCCATCCTAAAATCCATCAGACTGTCAAAAAGACACCTGGGTCTTTGGGATGACTTCCAGACCTTTCATTTAGTCTCAGTTCATGATTTGGGGATTTTTAGTACAACCTTTAGAAATCTCTTCTTAATTCAGGGAGCTGGGAAGTCTGGCACAGTGCAGGATGTGACCCTTGGGATTAGAGCCACAGAGTTTAGGAAGCAATGCAACAGTACCCATTGCACCTGGATGTTGTCCTCCTAGAGTTCAGTCCTGAGTCTTTGATCTGCTACAGCTAGAAAAGCTTTCTTAGCCAGGAGATATCCTGCTTATTAGCTGAAAACTAGGAAACATGACAGGGAGATGGATGAAAAACTGGACATGAGGCAGCAAAGTGCACTTGCACCTCAGGAGCCAACTGTCTCCTGCGCTACATCTCCATGAATAACCACAAGGAGAACTTTTCCCTGATGCTGGGCAGATCTGGAGCTGGTTGACTGGGGACAAGAAGGCTTCTGCTTTTGTAAGAACTGTGAAGTGGAAGAGTTCCCTCCAGAGATGCCCACTTGCACATTCTGTGTAGGGATGTGAACTCCAAGAGACAAGAACGTCTTCCGCAGCTTCCCAGGAATGTGTGAGCGGGTGGGTGACAGCTCAACAGAATCTATGGTGAGCTGCAGATCTGCTGCTTGCCACCTTCCTCCACTCACCCTTCCAACAAGTGACTTCCTGAAATCTGTTTTCAGGGGGGTTGCCTTTTTGTCACTCAGCACGAGGCTGCAGCACAGCTCATCACCTTCTCTTACATGTGATGGGGCTGTGTGGAGTCGACCTCAACACAATGGAGACCTGGTTATAGAGAGATTGAGCTCAGCAGGCTTAGAGAATCATACAATCCTACACTGGTTTGGGTAGGAAAGGGTAATTTAAGGCTCATCTAGTCCAGCTGCCCTGCAGTCAGCAGGGACATCTGCAACTGGAACAGGGTGTTCAAAGCCCAAAACAGCCTGACCTGCAATGGTTCCAGGGATGGGGCAGCTAGCATCTCTCTGAGCAACCTTGGCCAGGGTCTCATGACCCTCAGTGTCAAACAGTTCTCCCTTCTCTTCAGTATCAATCTCCCTCTTTTGAGTTCAAACCATCACCCCTTGTCCTGCCACAACAGGCCCTGCTCACAAGTCTGTCCCCAGCTTTCTTCTGGCCCCTTGAAGTCCTGAAAGTCCACCAGAAGGTCTCCCTGGAGCCTCCTGTTCTCCAGACTGAACAACTCCAACTCTCTCAGCCTGGCCTCCCATCATTGCTGTGGCCTCTTCTGGCCCTGCTCCAGCAGGTCCCTGTCTCTGCTGAGGACTCCAGAGCTGGCCCCAGCACTGCAGGTGGGGTCTCATCTGAAAGGAGCAGAGAGGCAGAATCCTCTCCCTCCATCTGCTGTCTACACTGCTGGGGATCAGGCCAGGCCAGGGACGGGTCCTGCACAGGGTCAGCCTATGTTCAGCTTTTTATCCACCAGCACCCCAAGTCCTCCAGAGGGCTGCTCTCCAGCCCTTCATCCCCAGCCTGAATTGATGTGAAGGTTTGTCCAAACCCAGATGTGGGACCTTGCACTTGATCTTGTTGACCCTCATGGGGTCTGTACAGGCTCACTTTCAGAGGCATACAGAACAAGTGATACAACATCCCATCTAGACCAAAATGTTTATTCTCCAGGAATACTTTGACTTGTTGCTTCCACCTCAATGGAGCAGCATTTCTGGGTGGTAGACACTTCCTCACACACATTAAAAACTAGAAAACCAACGCTTTTTTGGGAAGCCCAAAATATGACTGTAGAGCATATGGCAGCCCAGATAGGAGCAAGTTTGCCACATCCACTTCTGTCTGTCCTCCTGGGGTGTGTTGAAGGTGTTGCTTGGGGATTTTTAGTATAGAAAAGGAGTTGCTGCAGGGCAGAGTAAGTGTTTGATGCCCTGTAATCTGTGAAGATAAAAGCAGATATTCTGTTAACTCCCCAGAGACTGGGTTGCAGGAGTACCCTGGGAGTAACAGGAGTGGATGTGGTGATCCATAGGGATATTTGATTCCTGATTACCTGTGTCATAGATTGGAATATTAGTCAAGGGTTGAGGCTGGGCCATCCACTGAGTGCCAGAGGCTCTCTCTGAACTCCTCTGCTTGCCAAAGGGAAGAGAAAGGGAAGAAGGGAGAGATTCTGATGGGGTGGGAAAGAAACTAAACCAGCTGGGATGGCAAGAAGAACAATCCCATGAAACAGAAACAAAGAGACACAAACCAAGGTGGAACCCAAGCCCTCATGGCAATGAGGTCACCATTGGCACCACTGATGCTAGGGGCAGGCACTGAGCAAGTCCCAGACTGGGCTCAGTGGCAGATAGAAACCAGATCTCTCTCCCCATCAGCTTCTCTTTGCTAGAAGCAGTCTCTGGCTGTGCAGACCTGCCCTGAACTTTAGAAAGTGCCTCACTGAGCAGAGCCTGAGCTGGGAAGTCCCATCCTGACCAGTATCAGTGCTGGCCCAGCTCACATCAGGACAATATCTGAGACCATTAGTTGCTCTGGGGTTCTGAAGCACGTATCAATTGCATGATATTGCTGAAGACATCATTTGCCTTTCAAGTGAACACTCCTTTAGCAGAAGAGTGGCTCTGGGATATTTTGGGCCTTTTAGAGGCTGTTCTGGAAAAGCACAGCCCAGATTGCAGGGAGGACAATGTCTGTCCCAGCCCTGATTGTGCAGCCTGTGTGGGTTTGCAGCTGAAGCAAAACAGCCATCATTTCGCTGAGAATAGTTGGTGACCTCTCTGCTTCCCAACAGCTGCCTTACAAAAAGAAGCACGTGGTGAAATGGCACCTGCTGAAGCCTGGGATGGCAGCCCTCAGCCAGGCATGCCTCATTATCTGATCAGCTGTAATACATATTTTCCCCTGACTGCTGGACCCTGGAAGAGCTCTGCTCAATACAAGGGGCTCCGAGAGTTCAAGGGGAACCATTATGGTGCTGCCAACAACCTGCCATTATGGAGAGATGATTGCAGGATCCTGGCAGTGGGAAGCAAGGACAGCAAAAGTGCTGCTCCTTTTGTTCCATCCAAATGATGCCAATCACTGGCCACATTAATGATATCTTCATTAAAACCTGCCAATGGGAATTCAGCCTGTGTGCAGCCTGTGTGCCCCTGGATCGCTGTTATTGGGGGCACCATGGGGGGCTGACACAAATTGCTGTGCTGCCAGCACAGCTGTCCTGCCTCATTTCTCCTGGTGTAAAGTTAAAATTCATGATTTTAACAAATAGCAAAGCAGGGATATTGGGAACATGGGCTGCAGAGCTTCTGGCTGCCTAATAAGACCCAGCTGTTATAAGGCATACAGGGTGTAGCATGGCTTGATGGACAGCCTGATGGCTTGTGTGAAGGACATAGTAATGAGATCAACCTACTCCAACAACTGCCTGAGTATTTTAGGAGATGCTCACCCACCTCAGGAGAGGATGGTGTGGGGCAAGGGGTTGAAGATGGCATTGCAGTGCATCCACAGCTGGGCAGAATGGTACTTCTGGGGAGCTGGGGGTACAAAGCCAGACATGAGCTGGCAACGTGGGCTCACAGCCCAGGCCCAGCTCTGTCCTGAGCTGATCCCTGGGAGAGGGAGGGGACTGTGCCCCTCTGTTCCGCTCTGCTGAGACCCCGCTTCCAGTGCTGGGGCCAGCTCTGGAGTTCTCAGCACAGCAGAGGCATGGACCTGTTGGAGCAGGGCCAGAGGAGACTACAGCAAAGCTGGAAGAGCTGGAAGCCCTCTGCTGTGAGGCCAGGCTGAGAGTTGGGCTTGTTCAGCCTGGAGAAGAGAAATGGCCTGAAATTGTGCCAGAGGAGGTTAAGGTTGGAGATTAGGAAGAATTTCTTTGCTGCAAGAATGGTCAGGCATTGGAACAGGCTGCCCAGGGAGGTGGTGGAGCCACCATCCCTGAAGTGTTCAAGGAACCTGTAGACATGGCACTTCAGGACACAGTTTAATGGCCACGGTGATGCTAGACTGAAGGTTGGACTCAATGTTCTTAGAGGTCGTTTCCAACTGAACAATTCTTTGATTCTATGAGCTACCAGTTCTTCACAGTGAAAGGGAAATCAGACACCTTTAAAGCCAGGGTGGCTTTTTTAAACAGAAGAAAATAGCAATCAGAGGAATTTTGGTTCATTTTGCTACATGTGAACTTTACTAGACCACAGAGAAATAGTAGAAACTTTAATGATTTGGAGTTTAGGCCAAAGCTCAAGTAGTCATGACTCAAAAGACCTATGGGAAGGGTAAAAAGCCAGTGAGTGGGGGGGGTCAGGTTACTTACATCCAAGTTCCACTCATGGAATTTGCAGAACTTGTATCTTCCATCCCCAGGCCAGCTGAGCACAGTGTTCTCCTTCTTGTACAGAGTTTTGTTGTTGCTGTTGCCCATTAATCCTGGGGTCTGGTCTCCAGAGGAGCTGAGCACTGCTTGCTGGAGTTGGTTGAAATTCCAAATGCTGATAGTTCACAGGATCAATACTTTGCTCTCCAGAGCCCTTCAGCCTGATCCCAGATAGAAAGCACTTTTCTTTGTCACGCATTAACAAGTTACTCCTCAGTAGAAGGGGAGAGGAGGGAGAGGTTTAAGCTTCTGGAAGGTGTTCCAAAGGTCCTAAGTGAAGCAAATAATTCCAGGGAGCCTGGTTGCAAACTGGCCATTAGCAGCATTAGATCTTTATATCCACAGAGCAAATGAGTGGATCTGAAAGCAACAGAGGCAGGAGAATCACTCCCTGAACTGCTTTAGATGTTAGCAGCAGCAAGACACAAACAGTGCAGACACATCAAGGAGCAAGTTAAAAGGTTTTTTTGGTTCCTCCTCAAGCACTTTGTTGTGGAGGAAACCAGGGTGGGATCAAAATGGGCCTTTCATACAGAGCTTGTTTACTCTAGCAGCACAAAGCAGGAGCCCAGCTTGGCAGCATGAGCTGAGTAGAACATTGTCATTTTCACCTGTTCCCTTTCATCTGAGACAGAAATGTCATCTTCTCTGGCTCTGCCAGGCTCTGCAGAGCAGTTTTGCAGTCGTTAAAGAGGCTTTCTGCTGGTGTGGCAATGTCCCACTGCTGCTGCAGATCTCTAGTTGTTCTGCAGGACCTGACCTTGTCTCCTTAGCACAGACCTAGTGAGCAATCTGAAAAGATGTCCTGAGTCTTCCCCTTTCTTCCACAGTCCAAAGCATGGTTGGTCGCTTTAATGTGGGCACCACTTCAGGCTGCAGCCAGTGGCTTGGAACCAGCTTAAGGGCAGTAAAACTGTGAACAGAGACTGGGCCATTTTCAGGGGATATGATCCCCAGTGGGACAGCTATAAAAGGTTGTACAGATGTGTTTAAGGCATGGCAAGGGTTGTGGCTGGGCCAGCCACTAAACGAGTGCCAGAGGCTCTCCACAAACTCCTCTGCCTTCCCAAAGGGAAGAGAAGGGGAAGAAGGGAGAGAAGCTGATGGGATGGGAAAGAAACCAAACCATCTGGAATGGCAAGAAGAACAATCCCATGAAATAGAAACAGAGAAAAACCAAGATGGAACCCAATCCCTGATGGCAGTGAGGTCATCACTGGCACCTCTAATGGTGGGGGCAGGCACTGGGCAAGTCCCAGACTGGGCTCAGTGGCAGATGGGAAATGGATTTACAAGCTGGATTCTGGAACTGGACTCAGGAACACAGGCAAGAGCTCTCCTCATCAGCTTCTCTCTGCTAGAAGCAGCCTCTGGCTTTGCAAACCTGCCCTGAACTTTAGAAAGTGCCTCACTGAGCAGAGCCTGAGCTGGGAAGTCCCATCCTGACCAGCATCAGTGCTGTCCCAGCTCACACTAGGACAGGGCAGAAGACAAGGAAAACAATGGAAGTGTCCAAGGCAGCAGGCAGCTTCCTATGCAACTGTAAGAGCAGAGAAGAGCCCTTGGCCTGATAAGAAATCCTACCAGAATTTTTGCCAGTGATGATACACCCTGAATTCCCAGTGGGAGATCTTCTGATGATGATGATGTTTGTTTGGTGGAAGGAGAACCATCCAGCACAGCCTCTCAGCCTTGCAAACAGCAGTTCTCTGCCCTCTGAGAGAGATAGTCAAATGGTGGCAGATGCCAAAAGGTCAGATTTGATTGTTGGACACTTACACAGACACACTAGCATCAGACTGATGCTCCTTAATCTCTGGCTTCTTCTTCACTGTTTTCTGGATTGTGGGGAAGGCTCCTAATAGCACCAGCATCCTGCTTCTTCACAGATGGTTGCTGAGAGGAGGCACCTGGCACTCCCTGGGTCTCAGATAGTATTAATTACAGCTCCAAGGGAAGCTGCTGCCTGCCAGCCTTAGCCTGGCTGCTGTTTGGATTCTCAACAGCACAGAACACGACTCTTTCTCTGCAGACACGCAGTTCTCCCTGCTGAGAGGAATTCATTGTCACTTTCCAGGTTTCCAGATGCTCCATTAGTGTTCTTGAGGCTGGGGAAAAGGGACACTCCTGCTGATTACAGCACAGGGTGAGTGTCAAAGCTTGTGGCTGCTGCTTTCTTCCTTGCTTGACTTGCCTAACTTTAGAGAAGTGTCATGAGGCTGAATGTGTCGATGTGCATATGAAAAGTGGATAGAGATCACTGGATGAAAGGCAGCCAAGCCTGTATTTTGTGCAGAGCTGCTTTTCTTCTCGGCTTTAGAAGGTCTTTGTTAGCTTTACGCAGAGCCATGGTGCTAAACGTTTTCCCAGATCTTTCTCCTGTCCTCCTGTTGACAACCCTTTTCCCTTGCAGCCAGAACTTCCATAGTGATGACCCCATGCCAGGGGGATATGAGGGGAAATGGGGAGATTTAAGAGATTTAGCAAAGAGAATGAGCACGGCTCCATCCAAAGACTGCCTGCCTCAGCACTCCTGCCCTCTCTGCACACCCTTGTTTCAGCCTCCTCCATCTCTTTCCCCAAATGATTTCTTGTGTTTGCTGCACAGCTGCAGTTCCCTCCCCTCAGGACCTCACAGCCATTCTCTGCTTATTCTCCAAGGTGAGGTTTCTTTTCATCTCTCGTAGGAAGACTTTCACTTATCTGTAGCAGGGTACATTTACTGCTCCACCTGATATGTTTGTGTGACTCTGTCTTTGCTGCCTGGAACCAGGCACCTTTCCTCTTCCCCAGCAGAGCTTATTCCTGAGTTGAAATCGAGTAAGGGCTTAACCCAGGTGGTTTTCTACTGAGATCAAAAGTTAGTTTGCCTTTCTCAGCCCTGAACAGTCAGATTGTTTCTTAGACAGGAGGAAAATACAGAGTGACTCACTGATGTGCAAGACACAGCCAGAGACTTCCAAATCACAATTACGGGTTTGAGGGAAAACTGTGTGCTTCAGAACTGTATGAATAGGCTTGAAATGGTCTGGAAGTTTGTTGCCTGCTTAGTTTTCCCTGGGAAATCAGATGTTGTTCATGTCTCAAGGCCAAGGCAGAGCCTTTCTACAGCCCAGTCCTTAGCAGGAACTCTCCCCATCAGCTTCTCCCTGCTAGAAGCAGCCCCTGGCTGTGCAAACTTGTCCTGAACTTCAGAAAGTGCCTCACTGAGCAGAGCCAGAGCTGGGAAGTCCCATCCTGACCAGAATCAGCTCCCTTCTGGCTCAGAGCAGGACAGGGCAGAAGAGAGGGAAAATAATGGAAGTGTCCAAGGCAACAGGCAGCTTCCTGTGCAGATGAAGGGTCTGGAGAACAGAGCAGCTGAGAGGACTGGACTTGTTGAGTCTGGAGAAGAAGAGGCTGAGGGGAGACCTCACTGCTCTCTACACCGCCATGAAAGGAGGCTGGAGTGGGGTGGGGGTTATCAAGTGATAGAATGAGAGGAAATGGCCTGAAATTGTACCAGGGGAGGTTTAGGTTGGAGATTAGGAACAATTTATTTGCTGCAAGAGTGGTCAGGCACTGAAACAGGCTACCCAGGGAGGTGGTGGAGTCACCATCCCAAGAGATGTTCAAGAAACCTGTGGGCATGGCACTCTGGGACAGAGGTTAAATGGCCATGGTGATGTTAGGTTAATGGTTGGACTCGATGATCTTAGAGGTCTTTTCCAATCAAAATAATTCTGTGATTCTATAATGGCACACAAGGACCTCTCTCCCTTCTTCTTCCCACTTGTAAGAGTTTTGGTTCAAACCCCAGCAGCTTAGATGCCAGCCCCAGTCCTGGCAGAATCATTTGGCTGTCTAAGGTGTGTAAGCGTAAGGGAAAATCCTCTCAAATATTTAGGTACCTGCAGAGTCTTTGTGTTTACTGAGCAGCTCTCAATGACCTAAAATGACACAAAGTACCTGAAGTATAAAAGGCTCCATGTTTAAGGCTGCATAATTATCCTGTCTTGCCTAGAGCTGCTCAGGACCTGAGCACATCAAGTATCTAGGAAGGGGCTAACTGCATCTGACAGATCATCTTCTGTGCTGGGCAGAGCCTGCTTTCCAAAACCAAGGCCTTTCACCTGCTACCAAGTGCTGCAGAGAGCTCCTCCAGAATGAGGCTTCTCAACTTTCTCTTCCCTCCCTGAACGAATAATTCATCATTAAAAGCAAACAGGCACGCAGCACTCTGGAGACTCAGGGCCTCTCATCGCTGGCCCTGTCGCTCAGAATGTGCCTGCAGGGCTGTCTCTGGAGCTGGGTGGCCTGGAGCACAGAGCCCTCCTCGGCAATCAGCTGGAACACAACATCAGGACTGCCAGATAAACCACTTAGGGATTCGTTGGCTTTACAGTGGGGGACAGCAAACATTTCTTTGTGCCTTAATATAGAAACAAAGGAGACAAACACCAGGATTCAGCATCTGGAGGAGCTGGCAGAGCTGGTCTGAAGTGTCTGTGGGAAATGATGGCTGTGTTTGCAGAGGTCCCCAGTGCTTTTGCCCACTCCTGCTTTCCAGATCCCTGGGTTTGCCTTTCTGCTGCCTGCAAAAGTGCCTGCAGAGATGTGCACTCCATCTGCACAGTCCTGCTGGTGGTGATGGTGGCTCTGTTGGTGAGTGTTCGGGGGGTCTGTGCCTGTTGTGTCGCTAAATACAGAATCACAGACTCATAGAATCTGAGAATGTTTTGGGTGGGAAGGGACCTTTAAAGATCATCTAGTCCAACCCCCACTCCAGTCAGCAGGGACATCTGCAACTAGAACAGGCTACTCAGAGCCACAAACAGCCCAACCTGCAATGGTTCCAGGGATGGGGAATCTCCCACCACTCCAGACAACTTGGGCCAGGCTTTCACCACCCTCAGGGACAAACAGCTCTCCCTTCTCTCCAGTCTCAATCTCCCTGGTTGACTTCACACCATCACCCCTTGTCCTGTTACGACAGGCCCTGATCAGAAGTCTGCCCCCAGCTTTCTTCTGGCCCCTTGAAGTCCTGAGAGGCCACAAGAATTTCTCCCAGGAACCTTCTCTTCTCCAGGCTGGACAAGCCCAACTCTCTCAGCCTGGCCTCACAGCAGAGGGCTTCCAGCTCTCACATCATTGCTGTGGCCTCCTCTGGCCCTGCTCCAACAGGTCCCTGTCTCTGCTGTGTTGAGGACTCCAGAGCTGGCCCCAGCACTGCAGGTGGAGTCTCAACAGAGAGGAGAAGAGGTGCAGGATCCCTTCCCTCCAACTGCTGCCCACGCCGCAGGGAATCAGCCCAGGACAGGGCTGGGTCTGGACTGGAAGTGCAAGGCGCCAGTTCATGTCCAGCATATCACCCCCCAGCAGCCCCAAAGTCCTTCTCCACAGAGCTACTCTCCAGCCCTTCATCCCCAGCTTGGACTGATACCGAGGTGTGTCCCAAATATGCATGGTTCTGGCTCAGCAGCTGAGATGGAAATTGGTTCATGTCACCATTTGAGATGTAGATTGCCTCATGTCACCGTTCGCTTTAGTCTCAGCACAGAAGCTGCTGTTTACCATGGCAAGGTTTACCTTTTCCTCTGCTCACTCCCTTCCACCCTGTGCCTGCTGTTGCTTGCCTTCATGAAGATGCCACTCTTTCACAGGAAAATGACAATCCCTAGGGGGCCAAATGGAAGGAAAGGCTGAATGATGTCAGCTGAAGTGAGAAGCCCACCGGTGGGAAAAGCTTCCTACGAGATCCGAACTTAGGCATTTGTGTGTGCATGCGTGGGGGAGTGTAAGAAAGGAAAAATCTGCAGTTTGGAGGACTCAGGTCCTTTGCAACAGAGATTTCAGGCTGAAAGCAGCATTTCTCTGATCTTTTAATAGAATTCTTGGTCACAAAAGATCTGCACAGAGAGGTAGAGGTCGGAGGCAACCAACAACAACATGAAACCTCTGTTACTTTAAATCTAAGGAAAGTCTTTGTGGACACAGTTCTGTTTCAGAAAGCAGAATGTTGCTTTCTGGTTAGAAATCTAAATATAGTTGCTCCAAATCTTCTTCATCGAAAGGCAAGAAGCATTATTGGCTCTCCCAAGTTATTCTGAAGTCTGCTTTGCATGAATTTGCCTTTCTTCATCTGTCAGGAGTCCTGACATGAGATGTTTGAGCTCAAAATCCGAGCATGGTGGGGGTTGGAAGGGACCTCTGGAGATCATCCAGTGCAACCGTCCTGCTGAGGGGATACGATTTCTTCCCTGAAAGACTGGTCAGGCGTTTGAACAGGCTGCCCAAGGAGTTGGTGGAGTCACCATCCCTGGAGGGGTTCAAGAAATGTGTGGATGTGGCCCTTTGGGACATGGTTTAATGGCCATGGTGGTGTTGGACTGATGGTGGGACTCAATGATGCTGAAGGTCTTTTCCAGCCAAAACAATTCTGTGATGCTATCATAAATCCAACTCATTAACCATTTCTGCTGCTGATCTGCATTCGTGACATAGCTCTGGAAGTCCAAAGGAGTTGGTTTAAATTCAGGAACATGTTGGGATCATTCTGCTCCTCTCTGTGAGCCACAGCATCTGTAAGTCTCCTATGGCAGGGGGTTGGAACTAGATGATCCTTGAGGTCCCTTCCAACCTTACCATTCTATGATTCTATGATTCTAAGTCAAACAAATTCAATGGCCTAAGCATTATTCCATGGAGGGATAAGAAGATACAACAGTTAAATCAGGCAGCAAAATCAAAAGATGCAGTGAAGGATGATGATGATCACAGAAAGAGACATCGCAGTATCCTGGACTCCTCTTGAGGCTAACACGTGGTGATGAGTGTTGGTTAGGGCTTAGATGCAATTTATAGAATCATAGAATCATAGAATGGTAAGGTTGGAAGTGACCTCAAGGATCATCTACTTCCATCCCCCTGCCATAGGCAGGGACACCTCCCACTAGTACAGCTCACTCAAGGCCTCCTCCAACCTGGCCTTGAACACCTCC
>VWZE01007066.1:29641-57788 GCA_013396675.1 Eubucco bourcierii | reverse complement strand
AGGCCTCTCCCCAGCCTCGTTGCCCTTCTCTGGACACGTTCAAACACCTCAATGTCCTTCTTAAATTGAGGGGCCCAGAACTGGACACATGCATATAAGTAGCTTCATTTAATTTTAAGTCAAGTTACTGCAGCTTCCTACTGAAAGCATCCCCAGGGAGCTGTAGAGAGCCAGAAGGTCTCCCCTCAGCCTTCTTTTCTTCAGGCTGAACAACTCCACTTCCTTTCACCAGCTTCATTGCCCATCAGTGTCCTTGGAGTGAGTGGCCCAAAACTGAACCTAGCATTCAAGGCATGGCCTCATCAGTGCTAAGTCAGAATGGAAAACAGCTCTCATCTCTGGTTCCCACAGCCCTCCTCCAACGTCGGCTGGCACTGGCGATGGGTGTGCTGTTAGTCACTTGGTTCAGCTGCTTTGCCTGCTGCTTTGCTTTCATAGAGGCTTCCTGGCTTGAAAACCACTCCAGCTCCTGGTTTGATGACAGTGCAGAGGTGGGCTTCCAGCACAGTGTGTGAAATACCACCTACCCTTTTTTTCCTAACCCTGTGATGTGCCATAATGTGGGGGGCTAAGGTTGGAGAAGGTCACTGTTAGCTGTGTGTGTGGCTGCACTGTGATGCTTATAAATACTTCAAGGGTGGGTGTCAGGAGGATGGGGCCAGGCTTGTTTCAGTGATGCCCTGTGACAGGACAAGGGGTAATGGGCACAAACTGGCATGTAAGAAGTTCCATTTAAACATGAGAAGGAACTTCTTTAATTTAAGGGTGACAGAGCACTGGAGCAGACTGCTCAGGCAAGTGGTGGAGTCTCCATCTCTGGAGACATTTAAAAGCCATATGTGTGACCTTCACTAGATGAACTTACCTAGGCTAGGGGAGTTAGACTGGATGATCTCCAGACATCCCTTCCAACTCCTACCATTCTGTGATGAATTCATCAGTTTCTGATTCTGCCCAGAGCTGTTTAGACACAAATGCCCTGAATGTGGCACTGAAGAGGAATCCTGACTGGTGCAGCTATTCCTAGTTGGGATTTTTTTTTTCTTTTTCAGTTTTTGATGGGAGGGGAACCACCAAAGGGGCTTCTTGGCTTGGAATCTTGCTTGAACAAAGCTGTCTGCATACAATTGCTGGAACAACAGGCTGAAGATCTGTTTGAGGTGATGGATGGTAACAAAACAGGGCATGGCAGAAGGTGTTTTATAGTCATTTGCTGGGTGTTAGATCAGATGTGCCTAGCGTGTGCCATGGCACAGTGTTAGTGTGCACACCAGGAAAAGCTTACCTTTTCCAGCCAGTAAAACCTCCCTTGTTCCTCAGCAAGGAAGGCTGAACATGAAAATGGTTCTGTGTCTTTGTGATTCCCTGCAGCTCCCCCACTCTCCCTGAGCACAGTGCACACCTGTGTGGGTTTCATTTCTCCCGTTTCTCTGAGTACTCTTCCTGGGCTTGGCGTGGCTGTGTTTGCATTTGTTTGTGGAATCAGGAATCAGCCAGCCTTCTCCTCCTGTTCCACCTTTGTCATGGATTTGTTACACTCAACTGATGTGAGGAGCAGCAGGGAGCAACTGGAGAGATGTTTATCCCTTGAGAAAGCCCTTTGCTGTCAGGCTCAGTTTCTGTTCTAGCAGGAGACTTATTCTCACATTTTTTACTGTAGGAGTTGCAAGATCCAGGGCTATCAAGTGTCAAACAGCATCAGACTGAAGNTTTCCTCAGGGCTGCTCTCCAGCCATTCACCACCCAGCCTGTATTTGTGCTTGGGATTGTGCCTACCCAGGTGCAGGACCTTACACTTGGCCTTATTGAATTTCATCAGGTTGGCCTGGGCCCAACTCTCCAGCCTGTCCAGGTCCCTCTGGATGGCATCCCTGCCCTCTAGCAAGTCGACTGTGCCACACAGCTTGGTGTCATCTGCAAACTTGCTGAGGGTGCACTCCATTCCTCTGTCCATGTCACTGACAAAGATGTTAAACAGCACTGGTCCCAGCACTGACCCCTGAGGGACACCACTTGTCACTGGTCTCCAGGTGGACATTGTGCCGTTGATCGCCACTCTCTGGGTTCGACCATCCAGCCAATTCCTTATCCAGCGAGTAATTCCTTATCCAGCGAGGCTTGGCGTGGCTGTGTTTGCATTTGTTTGTGGAATCAGGAATCAGCCAGCCTTCTCCTCCTGTTCCACCTTTGTCATGGATTTGTTACACTCAACTGATGTGAGGAGCAGCAGGGAGCAACTGGAGAGATGTTTATCCCTTGAGAAAGCCCTTTGCTGTCAGGCTCAGTTTCTGTTCTAGCAGGAGACTTATTCTCACATTTTTTACTGTAGGAGTTGCAAGATCCAGGGCTATCAAGTGTCAAACAGCATCAGACTGAAGGTAGAAAAGCTCAGCCATGAGTTTGGCTGAGGTTTTTTGAATAATCCAACAGGCAAAACCAAGATGAGACCTTAATAAATGGTAAGACTTGTGCAGCTTTCATTCCTTAGGATGGGAATGTTCAGCCTTCCTGAAGGCAGTTTGGGCTGGAGCAGTTATGTGATGGAGGTGCCACCATCTCCCCTTGAAGGAGCTTCTCCCTTTGAAGCAGCCCTGCACTGGAGAGGGCTGAGGAGTTGGCTGAGGGTGTAAGATAGGATCTGGCTGGCTGTGTGCTCCTGTCCTGTCAGGAGAGCAGAGCATGATCCTGGGGCAGCAGGCAGGAGCAGCTGATGGGAGTCAAAGCCAGGGCCAAGCTAGGAGAAACCTAGCAGGAACCTGAGCCTGCAGCAGGAGCTTCAGGCAGGTCACTGAGGTGCCTGTTAGGGTAGGGGGTCTGGGAACACTTTGGGGGTGTGCTGGTTTGAGCTAATTGGAGTATTACCTTTAACTTGTCTATTTCTGTAACTATTTCTGTCTATAGTGTATATCTCTGCTTGTATATTGTGCTGAGCTGTAAATAGAGCTTCAGTCCTTAACTTCCAGCTGGCTGAGTTCTAGTCTGGGTCATTTTGCAAAGTGTGGGGGGCAGGGAACTCCCAAACCATCACAGGGGGTCTGGCAACTGGAGGGGAAGAAGTTTTCTGAATGACCCCTGTGTCAGAAGGGAGGCAACCCCAGGGAAGAGAAGATGCCCTTGTGTGGCTGAGCCTTGGGTCTGTGGGGTGGTGGAGAGTGGAGTTGAGTGGACAGGGATGTGTCAGACCCAAGATGGAAGGAGGTGTGAGCTGAGCCCCTTGTCAGTCTCTGCATTAATTTCTGCTTCTTCCAAGGCTGTGGAAAAACAGTGGATTTGAGTCCAGGAAAGCAAAAGTGTTTGTCTTAGTTACAGTTCTGACATTAAAAATCCCTTTAAAGACTGAAAATGTGGTGGGGAGGTGACTTATGGGGCAGCTGTGCAAAGGAATGAAACCTGTGAAGATCTGAAGCACCACAGCTCTATTTCTGCTTCTAAATTACATCCACATCAGAGCACGGTGGGGAGAAGAAGAGGAGGAACTGAACTTTAAAGAAACAGTATTTGCTGGCACAGAAATCTCAGGAAACACAACTGCTCCTCCAGCAGATCCTAATTGTTGGTGTGGCATTGATATTAACTGCATGTCATTGTTCCTAAATTGCAGTGTTCCTATTTACTAACCTCCTTCCTCATTACAGTCCTGAGCCACTGCAGAGATTGAAGCTCAGATATTTGTCACATCAGTTTCTGAGCTAATTCTTCTGTCATTATTGCTGGGTCTTTGTACCTGCTGCTAACAGCTCAGGAGTTGGCATTTGGGCTTCTCAATCCAAGAAGGACATTGAGGAGCTGCAGTGGGTCCAGAGAAGGGCAATGAAGCTGGTGAGGGGTCTGGAGGACAGGGCTGGTGAGGAGCAGCTCAGGGAACTGGGGGTGTTCAGCCTGGAGAACAGGAGGCTGAGGGGAGACCTCATTGCTTTCTATAAGTCCCTGAAAGGAGGTTGCAGTGAGGTGGGAGGTGGTTTCTGGTCCCTAGTATCAGTTGATGAAATGAGGAAATGGCCTGAAATTTTGTTGGAGGAGGTTTAGGTTGGAGATTAGAAATAATTTCTTTTCTGCAGGAGTGGTCAGACTTTGGAACAGGCTGCTCAGGAAGGTGGTGGAGTCACCATCCCTGGAGGTGTTCAGGAAATGTGTGGGCATGGCACTTTGGTGGTTTAGTGGCCATGGTGGTGTCAGGCTGACAGCTGGACTCTATAATCTTAGAAGTCTTTTCCAATCTCAACAATTCTATGATTCTATGATCTAACTTGACTGTGCCATCAAAATAAATAACCAAGTAACTTGAGGCCTGTGTCTGTGCTGGGCATACAGTGTCACAGTTATGTTAATAAATGAATCAACATTAATGACTTACAATTATTAGAGATAGATGCTCATTATCAACTGAGTTCCTTTGCATTCTTTTGCTTCTTTTTAGTTAGCAGCTGCTCAGATACTGAGCAACCTGACAGTTCTCAAGCTGAAAACTACTTCAGACCCAGAACAATTTATTGTCTTAAAAGTAGGCCAAAAAGTTCTTTTTTTTTTTTTTTCTGGAAATTATATAAGATTTTTTCCCATGCTGAAGTGGGATGAAAGGGTCAAAACTCTTTAAAACTTCAGCAAAGCAGAAATCTACATGAAAAGATTAATTTGTTTAATTTTTACAGTCTTTGATTTGTCCAAGTGCCTAAGTTTAATTTTCTGTGTCTTTAATTTCAGCCACTTACTTTGAGTTTTATTGAGTCAGAAATTGATGAGATTTCTGGGAGTCTGCTCTGGGAGTGCCTGGGGAATGAACTTGAGGAACAACATGACAGCCAGGGTTGCAGTGAAGCCAGGAACCTCTGCTGCTGTCTCCTCCTCTACACCAAGCAGCAGATGATGGTAAGAACCAACTCTCGGCAAAGTGACGGCCCCATAGAAATCAAACTGAGCTCTAAGTGGTGCACACAAGGCACATTCTGGAGGGTGGCAGGAATGGGTGGTTCCAGTGGAAATGAACTATTCTTCAAACTTGTCTACATCTGCAAACAAAAATGATTTTGTGATCTAGAATCATAGAATTGTTTGGATTGAAAAAGACCTCTGAGATCACTGAGTCCAACCATTACCACCATGGCCATTAAACCATGTCCCAAAGTGCCATGTGCACATGTTTCTTGAACACCTCCATAATTACCTATCTCCTGGATAAATCATAGAATCACAGAACTGTTTTGGTTGGCAAAGACCTTTTAGATCATCAAGTCCAACCACAAACCCAGCACTACCAGGTCACCACCAAACTATGTCCCTCAACACCACACCTCCATGGCTTTGAAGCACCCTCCAGGGATGTGAAACTTACCACCGCCTTGGGTAGCCTGGGACAGGGCTTCACAACCCTTTTGGGGAAAAAATCATTCCTCATGTGCAACCTAAACCTCCCCTGGTGCAACTTGAGGCTATTTCCTCCTGTCCTATCACTTGAGATGAATCAAACTTCTTTACTATCATGGTTAATGTTTCCCTTTCTGGTTCCTCTACAGGACCATTTCTGCAGTCTTGAGGTCTCTGCCCTGCTCAATAAGAGCTATGTAATGGAGCAACCAGCTTGGCTGAAGATTTTTAGATGCTTTCAATGGGTAGCGTCAATGGGGATTTTATTCCCATTATGGAATCAATGGAATCATTTGAGTGTGATTTCCCATGGGAATGGGCTGCCCAGGGAGGTGGTGGAGTTGCTGTCCCTGGAAGTGGTCAAGAAAAGCCTGGATGAGGCACTGAGTGCCATGGTCTAGTTGATTGGGTAGGGCTGGGTGATAGGTTGGACTGGATGAGCTTGGAGGTCTCTTCCCACCTGGTTGATTCTAAGAGTCTATGATTTTGGGTGAGAGAAACATAAGATTCATAGATCCACAGAGATGGAAGGAACCTTAAAGATCCTGTAGTTCCAACCCCCCCTGCCATGGGCAGGGACACCTTCCACTAGCCCAGGTTGCTCAAGATCTCATCCAACCTGGCCTTGAACATCTCCAGGAAGGGGGAATCCACAACCTCTCTGGGCAGTCTGTTCCAGTGTCTCCCCACCTTCACTGTGAAGAATTTTTTCCTAATCTCCAGTCTAAATCTCCCCTCTTGCAGCTCAAAGCCATTGCCTCTCATCCTAGCACTACAAGCCCTTGCAGAAGGTCACTCCCCAGCTTTCATGTAGCCCATTTCAGGTACTGGAAGGCCTTCACAGAGTCTCCCTGGAACCTGCTCTTCACCAGGCTGAACAGACCCAACTCAAGATCATTAGGTCCAACCATTAACCCAGCACTGCCTGGTCCTTTGAACCCTCTGGCTGTGCTTGGCAGCCTGTAAATAACAGATGTACATCAGTGGGCAGGAGCAGCTTCCTTCTGCCTTCATCTGCAGCCTCTTAGGCTCGTGACTCCTTTGTCTCATCACTCTATTTCCATCAGAAGGCAAAAATGCCTTCCCTCAGTGGCTGCATCCAGATGAATGTGTTTTATTCTCAGCAAGATCCAAGGAAGGCAATTTACAAGGGTTCTGGGCACTCAGGACACAGGAGCACAGGGACTTTGGAAGCATTCCTTGTGTATGATGGATGGGATGTATTACCTAAATGCTAATAAATACCCAGGCACAAATTTGCTCCATTTTTCTTCATTCCTCTGCTGTCTGTGCTTGTTGAATGGCACTAAATCCAGCCTCAGACACATTAGAGCACTAATTAGTTCTGATTTCTTCCTTTGTTCTTTCCTTTTGGTAGGACAATATGGATGTGCTGCCTCTGGCTGTATTTATGTTACAGCCTCCTTGGCTTGGCTCCATGGAGAGCATGGAACATGGTTTGGTGTGAGACAGACAAGGTGCAAAGCTGGTGTAAATCTTATCTGGCACAAGACTCTTCAAGCCTGATTTAAAGCACTCAGTTTGTATTTATGACAACTCTTAGGATTTTCCTATAGGGATGATCATAGAATCATAAAATGGATTGGGTTGGAAAGCATCTTTAAGGTCATCTAGTACCAATCTCCCCTATCATGGTGGGACACCTTCCACTAGACCAGGTTGTTCAAGGCCTCATCCAGCTTGGCTTGGAAAATTTCCAGGCTTGGAACCTCCACAGCTTCTCTAGCCATCCTGTTCCAGTGCCTCACCACCCTCAAGAGGAAGAAATTTCTCCTAATGTCTTATCCAAATCCAACTGCTTCCAGTTTAAAGCCATGATCTGGCTCTGGTCCCTAACAAAACTCTCCCTGACTCCACATGCAGGCTTGTGTGGTATCCACTTACAGTTACACAGAGTCACAGATTGCACTGGGTCAGAAGGGACACTCAAAAGTCCTCTTGTCCAAGCCCCCTGCAGTGAGTAGGGACACCTCCAACTAGATCAGACTGCCCAGGGCCACATCAAATCTTACCTTGAATGTCTGCAGGCTTGGGGTCTCAAACACATCCCTGGGTAACCAGTTCCACTATCTCACCACCCTCATTGTGCAGGACTTCCTCCTAATGTCCAACCTACATCTACCCTGCTCCAGTTTCAAACCGTTACCCCTCATCTTCTCAATGCAGGCCCTACTAAACAGTCCCTCCCCAGCTCTCCTGGAGTCCCTCTTCAGGTACTGGAAGGCTGCTATAACAGATCCACAGAGCCTTCTCTTCTCCAGGCTGAACAGCCCCAACTCTTTCAGCCTGTCCTTGTAGGAGAGCTACTCCAACCCTTACTGCCCAAATCCCTGTGTTCTTGCTGTCATCTCTAATTATTTGCTTAGAGCTAAGTCTGGACTTACCTGATCCTGTTGATTTCTGGAGGATCAAGGTCAGGTCAATCTGGCTTTGGTTTTTTTTCTTTTTCCTTGCTGATCTTTTCTAGGGAAAGCTGATAAAAAGCAATTCAAAGGTGCCCAGTGGCTGCAGAGATACAGTATGTCAGCACTGTCACTGAGCAGCGATGGGTTGACCTCAGCAGTCTTGAGGTTTGATCACACTCATCCAAATCCACAGATGAGACAATCTTGTTAAATAATTGAAGTGGTATGAAGTTCAGGCCTCTCACATTTAGTGCTTTTCAACTCTCCTGCCACTTATTTCATTGCTCTTTGCAGAGAAATTGCACTTTTCTACTTGTAGCATTTGCTCTGCTCTGTGCCACAGGCTCCCAGCAGCTCCTGCAGACCTCCCGACCTCCTTCTGCAGCTGTAATATCATGGCCTGTTTCCATGGAGACCAGAAGAATGGGATAAATAAATCTGGCTGGGAATAGCAAGTTTCCCCCTTCCCTCACCAGGAGAAAACCAGAGGGGGCACGGTGGCCTGAGAGTGTGGTTGCACAGAGAGGACAGCAGAGTGCCTGGCACTCCTCTGTGTGACTGAGTCAGGGTGATGTGTGCAGCGCTGGTTCTGTGGCCTCAGCATCTGTGCCTGGCTGGATGAACCAGCCCCAGCCCACAGGCTCTTCTGCACCACAGCTACCTCTCAAGAAACCTGCATGTTGGGTGCATCTCTTAGGAAGAAATTCTTTACAGTGAGGGTGGTGAGACACTGGAACAGTTTGCCCAGGGAGGTTGTGGAGGCTCCAAGCCCAGAAATGTTCAAGGCTGGCTTGAAGCAACCTGATCTAGTAGAAGTTGTCCCTGTTCATGGCAGGGGGATTGGAACTAGATGATCCACAAACTCCCTGGACAACCTGATCCAGTGTTTCACCACCCTCACTGGAAAGAATTCCTCTCTCATACATCTGAGTAGGTGAACTTTGTCATACCACTGTTTAAAGTTATGGTAGGTTCAGTCCATAAGTTTTAACCCCAGATGTTCCTCACTCTTGGTGCAATAAAAATCTGAACCCAGAGCTGAGTGCTGGTGGTGGTGGGGTGTTGAAATTAATTAAAAAATAAAATCCAGAACTTCCCAATTGGGAGTAGAAACATTCAGCTGTAGCAGACCTGAGCTGGAACCTGTTGATGTTTCCTTCACCATCAGCTCCCTTCTGCTTTGTCACATTTATTAATTAGTGCAAACAGTACATTTGTCTGTAAGCAGGCAGACTTCTGCAGGTCTCGTTATTACTCATTGCTTGAATCACTCTCTCTTTATCTTGTTTCATTCTGCTGGGACACCCAAGCAATTTTCCAAGGCTGTGAGCACAGGATTGTGTAGAAATCATTCCCAACACTGATGCTTCCGCTGAAGATGCTCTCTCCTGTGAGTTAGCAATAAACCAGCACAGCACTTTGCTCCTAGCAGCCTTAGACTGCAGAAATGTGGATTTTACAGGTGAGCTGGCAAATGGTGGCCTTTCACTTTCTGTAGACATAGAGGTCTGTCTGATTCTACAATCACAGAAATATTCAGGTTGGAAAAGACTCTCAGGATCACCAAGTCCAACCGATATCCCTACTCTACAAAGTTCACCCTAAACCATATCCCCAAGCACCACATCCAAACAACTTTCAAACACATCCAGGGTTGGTGGCTCAACCATCTCCCTGGGCAGCCCATTCCATAGCACTCTTGCTATGAAAAACAATTTTCCTAATATCGAGTCTAAACCTACCCAGTTGCAGCTTGAGGCCATTCCATCTTGTTCTATCACTATTCACCTCTGAGAAGAGACCAGCACCAACCTCCCCCCAATGTCCTTTCAGTAGACAGTGATGAGGTCTCCCCTCAGCCTCCTCTTTTCCCAACTAAACAGTCCCACCAGAACTAGTTTTGACGTTTCATGTAGTCATACTGATAGTTTCCTGTGCTTTCCCTCCCTCACATTCAGAGAAGAGTTGGTTTGTGTTCTGTGGTTGGCTGAAGTGCTTGCTTTTCCTTAGCATGTCTATGTGCAGTGTAGATGGGGCATGGAGGAAACAAACTTCTCTCTTCTCTTGGATTTTAGCAGCTGAGTAAAACCAGGTTTGGTTGGTGTTGTTTACATTAGCATCAGTCTCATTCCATTCTAGCTTTTGGAAGCTGGAAAATGTTTGCTGCTTCTCCTCCGCTTTTGTTTTACCAGGAAGACATAACCACGATGTGGTGCTCCTCACTCTGCTCTTCAGAAACCCTGTGCTGGTGTTGCTGGGACAGAACTTCAGGCCAGCCATGGGCTGCAGACCACTAGCAGCTTGGACTCAGCCAGGGCAGCTGAGCTGAGTTGGCTCCATGTGTACCCCAGACTGTCAGCGTCACGCTCAGTATAAAGGGCGGAATTTGCTAAGGAAATTCTCTTGCTAGATCCTCCAGCTTGGGCTCCTTCTTTTTCTCCTGCTCTTGAGGGCTGCCCTCCTGTTTGGTGTGACTGCTCTGCCTTCTCTGGGCAAGGATAATTTCAAATACTTCATACTCACACTGGTATTAGTTTGGTTGTTTCATTTAATCCATTTTCATCTCAGCCTGTGGGTCTCTTCTTTTCCTGATCTCCCTCCTCTCCTGCCGAGGGGTCACTGGGTGGTAGAGCAGCTTTGGATATGGGTGAAATGTTGACCCAGGCTATGAGCTTGAAGGATTGCCCAGGCAGCAGAAACTCCTTGCAGATGTCACCATAATCTTTTTGGCTTGGTTGTTGTTAACAAAACCTGCTTTCATAGATTTTGCATCTTACTCTGAGTTGTTTTTCTTGCCCTGTCATGGAATCACAGAGATACTCCAGTCCCCTCAGCATCTTTGTAGCCCCTATTGGACTCTCTCCAGTAGTTCCTTGTGTCTCCTGAACTGGGGAGCCCAGAACTGGACCCAGGACCCCAGCTGTGGCTTCACTAGGGCAGAGCAGAGGGAACTACTCATTGCAGCTACCTGATGTCTCACAGATCAGAGATGCTGTGGGGAAATCCATGGAAATGCAGCCCCTCTGCTGGGCCAGCTCTGCCTCAAAAGACAGTGTGAAGCTTAATAAATCTGATTCATTTTCCTGATTCTCAAAAGATTCTCTTTGTTAAGGCTCTGATCTTTGCTAATCTCTCATGTGGCTATTTAGCACAGGTTTGTCTGTATTGATTTTCTTCTGTGGCTCTTGCATGCTTTGAACTCCTCTCGTGTGGTTTGTTGGTTGAGCTCAGTGTGGTTTGTTGCCTCTGGATATACTGCAGGACACAGCCTGCTGAGTCTGAGGTCAAGGTTGTTTTGCATTTGAACTTCCTAGGTCTTCTCTTATCAAGAGCTTGACAGGCTGGGGCAGTTTCTAGCTGAGGTATTTTGTAAATTTCTGCCTGATTTCCTCCTATAATGTCAGCAGGAAGAGGGGAGATTTAGACTGGAGATTAGGGAGAAATTCCTTATGATTAGGGGGGGTGAGACCCCAGAACAGTTGCTCAGGATGCCTCCTCCCTGGAGGTGTTCAAGGCCAGATTGGATGATGCCTTGAGCAGCCTGGTCTAGTGGGAGGTATACCCATGTAACTGGATGATTTTTAAGGTCCCTTCCAAGCCAAAGCAGCCTATGATAATGAAGTACCTACATATGGGTCCTTTCTGAGGTGGATGGCTTGTAGGTGACTGCCACAAAAATATTTGTCCATACAGAAAAACAGATTTGAGTTGTCTCCTGTGTGTCAGCTCCCTTCTCAAGTGTAGATCTGAAATGAAGCTAGGATGGAGGAGAGCAGAATGCTTTGCTCTCTCTCTGTGGAAAGCTTTGCTGCTATGAGACCAATTAATTGCTAGTGCCATCAACAGAGCTGTGGGTGAGGATCTGACCTGCTGGAAAGTATCTCTGTGGAGAAGGACCTGGGAGTGCTGTCAGCCATCAAGTTGCCCATGAGCCAGCAATGTGCCCTCATGGCTAAGAAGGTCAGTGATCTGGGGTGCAGGATATCATTTGGCTGTTGTATTTCCATGTGGAAACCAGTAATTGGTACTAGGGGAGCTGTGTCAGGACAGGGACATGCTGTGTAAGCCTGCAGGTGGAGGAGTGATGGGATGCTCCCAGTCTCCATCTGTCAAAATTGCAATCCCATTATTTATATTGTCCTGTTTCCTCTGTGAGAAAGTGGTAAGTCAGATAACAGAAATGGTGAAGAAACTTGAGACCTGTCTTGGAGAGGTGACTAAAATTGCTCAACAAGCATCACTTGCCTTGAGGGCAAGCTGGGAGGATGTGGCACAAGGAAGGAAATAATTGGGAGGCTATGAAGACAAAGGAGGGGCAGGCTGGTGGTGGGAGACATGGAGGAACCACTGGGGCCCATGAATGAAGTAAACAGCAGGAAAGGAGACAAAGTAAGGCCTCTTGTCAGCACTGACACTCATTTCTGGAATGATTTTCAACAAGTCCTTTTATTTACTTGGCTGTCACTGCTTGTGCACGGCGCTGAAAACTTTTTGCTGTAAACAATTTTAAGGTGGGAGTCCTGAAACCAACTTTTGCTCAGAGAATGTACAGTTGGGTGGTTGCTGCTGTGTCATCTTTCAATGGTAAGGCAAGAATTTAATTCAGAGTTTGTTGGTTTGGGGTTTTTTTTCTCTGTACATTAAATATTACTCTGCTGGGGAAAAAAAAATAGTTCTGGTGATGATACATCCGTGAGATGCTTTGAGTTGTCTGGATGAACAAACATTTTTATGTGCTGGCATTGTGGTTTGAAGTTACTGCAGTGTTTATGATCTGAGATTGTGTCATAGGTGTGGTGGTGAAGTGTGTTTAGCTCCATGGAGAAGGACCTGGAAGTGCTGGTGGGCAGGTTTCTGCATGAACCAGTAATGTGCCCTCATGGCCAAAAAGGCTGATGGTGTCCTGCATGAAGAAGAGTGTGGCCACTAGATCAAGGGAGGTTCTCCTCTCCCTCTACTCTGCCCTAGTCAGGCCATGTCTGGACTCTTGGGTCCAGTTCTGGGCTCCTCAGTTCAAGACAGGAAACTGCTGGAGAGAGTCCAGTGGAGGCTAGAGAGATGCCAAGGGGCCTGGACCATCTCTGTGAGGAGCAAAGGCTGAGAGCCCTGGGGCTGGTGAGCCTGGAGGGGGATCAGCATTATTCAAGAAGAGATAAAGGGTGGGGTGCAAGAGGATGGGGACAGACTCTTCTCAGTGGTGCCCATTGACAGGACAAGGGGCACAAACTGGAACCCAGGAGGTCACATCTGACCAGAAGGAGAAACTTTGTTGGTGTGAGGGTGCTGGAGCCCTGGAGCAGGCTGCCCAGAGAGGTTGTGGAGTCTCCTCCTCTGCAGAGCTTCAAAACCCAGCTGGACATTGTGATCCTGGGCAAACTGCTCTGGGTGCCCCTCCTTGAGCAGGGGGTTGATCTCTAGAGGTGCCTACTGGGATTCTGTGGTCATCTCCCTGTAAGGTGCTGATGCTGGGAAGCAATTGTTGATGCACTTGAGCTTACAAGGGCAGAGAAGAATCAGGTGACACCTAAGAGCAATCCTGTTCTGTTTACTTGCTGAGCCTCCTGATGGCTGGAAGAGCTGCAAACGCAGAACATCTGCTTCCCCATCCTCTCAGACTTGTTCTGGCTCCCAGTGTACTCAGCTGTTCAACTCTGCCTGGCTGCCATCTCCCTGCTTTTGAGGAATAAGTGCTTAGGAAACCCAGCAGAGAAAGCAGGCACAGGGTGTGCATTGCAGGAGCTGTGATGGTCAGAGAAAAGCCTCAACAACATCTCAGAGCTCTGCTGAGGTTAACTGGGCTGTATTAGAAGGGATGTGGCTAGCATGTTGAGAGAGGTTCTCCTGCCCCTCTACTCTGTCCTGGCGCAGCCACATCTGGAGTACTGTGTCCAGTTCTCGGCCCCCAATTCAAGAGAGCCAAGAACTGCTTGACAGAGTCCAGCACAGAGCCACAAAGGTGATCAAGGGAATGGAACATCTCTCTTGTGAAGAGAGAATGAAGTACCTGGGGCTCTTCAGCTTGGAGAAGAGGAGGCTGAGAGGTGACCTCATCGATGTAAAGATGAGTGCCAGGAGGCTGAAGCCAGGCTCTGCTCAGTGACAGGACAAGGGGCAATGGGTGGAAGCTGAGGAATAGGAAGTTTTGTGTAAACATGAGGAGGATTTTTTTCCCTGTGAGTGTGACAGAGCACTGGAACAGGCTGCCCAGGGGGGTTGTGGAGTCTCCCTCTCTGGAGATACTCAAAGCCCACCCAGACATATTCCTGTGTGATCTGGTATAGGAGATCCTGCTGTGGCAGGGGGGTTGGACTGGATGAGCTTTGGAGGTCCCTTCCAGCCCCTGACATTCTGTGATCCTATGAGAACTGACTGCTTCACGCTGTTGCTGCAGACCTTCCAGGAGAGAATAATTGCAATGGAGTAAAATGAGCAGTTGGATGTCAGCTGCCTGTGTGACTCAGACAAGCACTGCTCTCTCTTGAAGAGTAATTTTCAAAGTGGCCAAGCTGGAAGAGAAGAGGTGAAGCACCATGTGTACAGCTGCTCTCTGTGGGGCTAGCAGGTTGTTTAGGGTGTCCTAAATGAGACCAGCAAAGCAGCAGGAGAGATTCTGCACAAGGTTAAGCAGCAGTCAGGGGGATATTTTTTGCAGCAGCAGGCAGATTATTACAGAGTAATCTGAGCTGGTGGCAGAGAGGTCAGAATATAAAATAGCAAATTATTTTGTATTTACGATTGTTTGGTGATAGAGCAAGAGGAATTGGCCTGAAATTGTCCCAGGGGAGGTTTAGGTTGCATATTAGGAACAGTTTATACCCTGCAAGAGTGGTCAGGCATTGGAACAGGCTGCTCAGGGAGGTGGTGGAGTCACTATCCCTGGAGGTGCTCAAGAAAGGTGTGGAGGTGGTACTTGGGGTCATGGTTTAATGTCCATGGTGATGGTAGGTTGATGATTGGAACTGGTGGTCTTAGAAGCCTTTTCCAACCCAAACAATTCTGTGCTTCTATGAAGTTCCCCCTGCCAAAAGGCCATTTTCTGAGCTGTTCATCCAGGATACAGGACTGTCAGCCCCACCAGAGCCGCTTACAAGTATGGGCAGCCCAGCACTGCCCTAAACTTCCTGGCCCAGACACACATGGCTTTGGTTTGTGTCTGGCAGGCACAGAAATCCTGCCCTGAGCAGGCTTTGTGACAGAGCCTGCTGTTGTGTAAGGCTGGAGAGAGACATCTGCAAACAAAGTGCACCCCAGGGGAGCTCCTGCTGCCGAAGCCTCGGAGATGAGCTGGCACCACTCCAGGCCCTGGAATAACGAGATGGAAAACGAGCTCTGACAGGTTGAGTGGAACACTGCAGGGCTGCCTCTGCCAGATACCAGCCTGGGTGCTGCTCTGCAGAGGGATTACAGCTGCAATGCCCTGTCTGGGGAGAAACACTCACCCCACTGCAGGATGGGAAAAAGGACAGCACATTCCACTGCCCAGCAAAGTGGTGGAGTCCCCATCCCTGGAGACATTTCAAAGCCATGGAGATGCGGTGCTGAGCAAACTGGAGTCGTTTAGCCTTCAGAAGATGAGAACTCATTACCTTCTGCACCTGTCTGAAAGGAAACTGGAGTCAGATGGGTTACCAAGCATTGGAACAGGCTGCTTGGGGAGGTGGTGGGGTCATCTCTGGAGGTATTTTAAAGATGTGGCTGTGGTGCTGAGAGATGTGCTTTAGTAGTAGTGCCTTAGCAGTAGTGGTGGGATTGTGAGTTCTAGGTGAGTACTTGGACTTAGTGATCTCAAAGGTGTCTCCCAACCCAAATGCTTTTATGATTTTATGGAAGGAACACCCTCTTTGGGTGCTGGGACTTCTTTGAGGGCTGGATCCACACAGAATCACAGAATGGTAGGGGTTGGAAAGTGACCTCTGGGGACTGAGTTCAACCCTTCGGGCTAAAGCAGGATCACCTAGGGCAGAAATTCTTCCTAATACCCAACCTGAACCTCTCCTAGCACAATTTGAGGCCACTTCCTCTTATCCTGTCACCTGTTACTAGGGAGAAGAGACCAACCCCCACATGGCTCCAACTACCTTTTGGGGAGCTGTAGAGAGCAATAAGGTCTCCCCTCAGCCTAGTAACTGTTTGTGTGCCTTGTCCAGTGGAAGCTGAGAAGATGGAAAACGGAGCCCTAATTTCTATGCTGGTGTATTTCTTACTCAGGACTTCAGAGAAGACTTCATCTCTCCCCATGTCTCTTCCAAACTTGAGAAGAATTTAAATACATCACCCAAACACATCTTGGTTCCAAGCAAACTTATGCTGTAGCTTGTGAAGTGTGGGGGCTGTATCTGGTACCACCCAGAAGCAGGAATGCTGGTGTGTGGGTCCAGTTTGGCTGTGCTCTCAGGTACTGGCCTTTAGCAGAGAGGAGGTGAAGGGAAAGCAGTGTTTGAGAAATCTTTTCATGCCCTGTGAAGACTTCTGCCTGCATGCAGGCTGCAGAAATAAATCCAAGGCTGGAGCTGGTGGCTGTGGTGGGTGTGCTCCAAGGGGGGAATGAGGGACTACGGTGACTTTGTTGTGCTCTCTTAGTGGGGAAAATGATGATGTAAGAAGGGTCTTGAGCAACCTGGTCCTAGTGGGGGGTGTCCCTGCCAGTGTCAGGGGGCTTGGAACTAGATGGATGTTAGGGGTTGGAATGGACCTCCAGAGATTGAGCCCCCCCACCACCACCACCACCAGAGCAGGGCCATAATCTAGTGCGGGTCACACAGGAATGCATCCAGATGGGTCTTGAAAAGTCTCCAGAGAAGGAGACTCCACAACCTCTCTGGGGAGCCTGTTCCAGTGCTCTGTGACCCTCACTGTAAAGAAGCTCCTCCTCATGTTGAGGTGAAACTTCCTGTGCTGTAGTTTATACCCATTACCTCTTGTCCTATCACAGGGCACAACTGAGAAGAGCTTGCCCCCCAGCCTTCAGATATTGATAAACATTGATCAGATCCCCTCTAAGCCTTCTCTTCACCAGACCAAAAGGCCCCAGGTCTTCGAGGTCTCTTCCAATCCAAACCATTCTGTGAATCTATGAATTTCCACTGCACCAGTGCAGATTGTAGTCCAAGTCTGGGTAAACCAAGACCCAAGTGGAGGGTTCTGAGCCTCATTTTTAATGGCTTCTACCCTGCTCAGCCTTCTGACAATTGCTTTGAGCTTGAGCCTTGTGACATTTCCCAAGAGAATCTGAATTTGCAGCAAGCTCTTAGCATTTTGTGATGGTGGCTGTGAGTACAGTTTGCATTCCTCATTTGTAAAGTGCTGTGAAGACAGATTTGGTTCATCTTCACCATCCCTTGGAACAGCCTGATTGCTCATGCCAGCTCCTAGCCTCAAAATAATTTATAAGCTCTTCTGTATCCTGCTCTCAACAGCCTCTACATTGATTAATCAACTTTTCTAAGTTGATTAATCAATGGTTTGGCCGACAGCAGGTAAAATAACTTCATGGAAGTCAGCTCTTAGTCTTACATCCAAACTCTAAACTGAGAAAAGTGACCTTCAACTCCTGCCTTTTCTCTAAAACATGGAAATTCTGTCCTGCTGGCCCCATGAAAACAACAGCTTCAAAGGAACTCTTCCTTTCCTTGCCACCAGATTCAAACCACTCAGGACAAATACAAAAGCATTCCCCCCTCCTCTAAATCTTGAACCAGTTTTTAGCCAAACCAGCCCTGCAGATAATCTTGCAGTGAGTCTTTCAGCCTTCCTTTGTGCTATTTGTGATGCAACTAAAGCAGGCTTGCAACTCAAGGAAACTTGGCTTCTTATGTAGGCATAAAGGGAGATTTCCCTGCCTTTTAAAAGCTGCCCTCCTCTAAGAAAATGGATGCAACTGTCTGTCCATCTTCCCTCAGAAGATGTCATTGTAGTTACATCAAAAAAAAACCAAAACAACCAACAGGACAACCCAAGGCTTGCAGCACCTTGTGAAAAAGAGCTGATGCTTATCTCATAGATTGAGAATGGGAAGTGGAAGTAATAAAAATGAAAGGGATTTGCTAGAACTGATGAAGAAAATCCATAAATCTGTGAGGGAGTTAAGATTAGAACCTTCATCTGATTATTTCTTTACACCTTGCTCTAGATTTATGTCACCTGTTGCTGGGCTGAACACTAGGAGCACTGGGAGTGTGTCAAACCTTCCAGGAACTTAAAGAAAACAAAAAAGTGTCCTCAAATCCATCTGAAATAGTCATAGAGAAGTTTAATGGTTCTTCTGCTGCCTCTTCAGTGCTGGCCACCACTGTAGGATTTCCCCAGGGCATTTCTCTTAATGCAGTTTTCATCATGTTGGAGGTTGAGTGGGAATGGACCTTTGAAGCTCATTCAGTCTAACCCCCTGCAGTCAGGAGGAACATGAGCAGCTAGAGCAGGTTGCTCAGAGCCACAAACAACCTGACCTGCAATGGTTGCAGGGGCCAGGCATCTCCCACCTCTCTGGGCAACCTGGGCCAGGCTCTTGCCACCCTCAGTGTCAAACATTTCTCCCTTCTGCAGTCTGAATCTCCCTCTATGAGTTCAAACCATCACCTCTTGTCCTGTCACAACAGGCCCTGATTAACAGTCTGTCCCCAGCTTTCCTGCAGGGCCCTTTGAAGCACTGAAAGGCCACTAGAAAGCCTCCCTGAAGTCTTCTCTGAACAAGCCCAACTCTCTCAGCCTGGCCTCACAGCAGAGGGCTTCCAGCTCTCCCATCAGCTCTCCCATCAGCTCTCCAATCACTGCTGTGGCCTCCTCTGGCCCTGCTCCAACAGCTCCATGTCTCTGCTGTGCTAAGGACTCCAGAGCTGGCCCCAGATCTGCAGGCAGTGTCTCAGCAGAGGGGCAGGATCCCCTCCATCTGCTGGCATGGAAATCTGTTCATCATTTTGGGCAAAACCTGACATTGTGTGAAGGGAGAACAAGATGAAGGTGCAGAACAAGAGGGAACAGTGGATGTGTAGAGCAATAGGAGAGGCAGCAGAAGCAAAGTGTCTGTGCAAGCAGGTGAAGTAGTGGGTATGATAAAAGCCAGGACAGCCCGGCAGAGCCGGCTGGGTAACAGGTGAAGGAGTTAACAGCACTTGCTGCAGCACTTCTCCTGCTGTTGGCCTCTCACGATGCTCCTACAACGACTTGGTCCATGTCAGTCTTCAAAACACAATGAGAACGCTGCAGTTCAGCCTCCAGTGATTTCATCTGGTTCTCTCTGTCTGCTTCTGACTCTGAAGTCTCCAAGGGGACCAGAGGGCAGGAAAGGGCTTAAACAGCAACCTTTTGTTGGTTTTTTGGGTTTTTTTTTTTTTAAACATTCTCTTCACCAAAACACAGGATCTTATCCAGCATTAGTCTGAAGCCTCATTTAGTAGAGGAAACTTTGGATTTAATCCACAGGGCTATTAGGGAAAGAGCACAGCAGGAAACTAGTTAGGCTGTTGAGTAGAAAATGGACTTGCTAATAAACCTCTTGTTCTCATTACAGTCCCAAGATGCCAAACAGGTTTTGTTTTAATCAACAGGAGTTGGTGAGTTTGGATGACATCTCTTTAAATTAGTACTTTGCAGTCTGGTTTAAAAGCATGGAAATGGGGTATTTCAGGCAGAAGTGGGTATTTCTTGTTTACAGCTCATCTTTTTCTTGGCACTGTAATCAGAAAGAAAACAGAAAATTGGCTTTGCCTTTTTAATTTTTTTTTTCCTTTTTGTTTTTTTCAATCAGTGTAACTTTGTCTGCTCTTAGTGTGGCATAACTAGAAGGAGGACAAGGCTCAGTGAGTCTGTGAATGGCAGGGGTTGAAAGGGACCTGTGGAGATCAGTGAGTCCAACCCCCTTGCCAAGGCAGGTTCACTTGGAGAAGGTCACACAGGAATACATCCAGGTGGCTTTTGAAAGTTTCCAGAAACGAAGACTCCACTTCTCTGGGCAGCCTGCTGCAGGGCTCCATCACCTTTAAATTAAAGAAGCCACTCAGTTATTTAGATGGAACTTCTTATCTTCAAGCTTGTGCCTGCTACCCTTTGTCCTGTCACTGAGCACCATTAGACAAAGACTGGCCCCATTCTCTTGACACCTACCTTTTAAGTATTGATCAGCATTAATAAAATCTCTCCTCATTCTTCCCTTTCCCAGGCTAAAATCCCTCAATTCACTCAGTCCTCCCTCATCACAGATGTCCCAGCCCCCTCCACTTCTTTGTAGCCCTTTGCTGTGCCCTCTCCAGCAAATCCCTATCCTTCTTAAACTGGGGAACCCACAACTGGACCAGTACTCAGGATATGACCTCACTAGGGCAGAGTAGAGAGGAAGGAGAACTTCTCTTGACCTGCTGGCCATACTTTTCCTCATGCACCCTAGAATGCCATGGACCTCCTTCCTCCACTGATTCTGCTCCACTCCTCATTGATCTGCCCTTTCATCTCAGCACCCCTGGTTTTAGTGTATGCCTGTCCAGAGCCAACTACCAGCTTGTTCTCTCTGCCTGTTGGTTTTCTGGAGACCTGGGAGCATCTCTGTGCCTGCTGATGCTTTGCTTAGGAGCTGAGCACTACCAGCCATTCAGAGCTGCCATAAAAGGGTTGAGAGGTACACACCTAGGGGAACTGCATGGAGCTTTCTGCCAAGATGTAAAAACCAAACAACAAACAAACATAATTACAAACTATTTCATCTGCACACTGCTGTGAACTGGCATCTATGGGAGCAAGAGGAGCTTGGCCATAGGAGTTGTTACAACTGCTAGTAAAGCCCTGACAACCATCTCTTCGTGCTTGAAAATTGCACAGGTTTGAAATTCCTCCAGATGTCTTATCCCTCCCCTAAGGATGTGGTAAAGTCCATGTCCAGTTTGGGTTTGGAACTTGGATACCCTGATGCTCAGATCTCAACTGAGACTCTTTCTTTCTAGGATCTTCCCCAAGTTGGTTGTAGCTGCAATGAGTGGGTAAACTCTTCATACACATTCAAAAGTGAAGGTTTAGGTAAAGCTGCTGAGTTCATAACTCATCCCTCAGGCCTGTGTCAGGGCCCTGAAGGCACCAGCAGCATGCCAAAGAAAGGCAGCAAAGCTGCTGAAGGGTGTGGAGAACAGATCTGGTGAGGAACAACTACAGGAACTGAGCTTGTTCCACTTGGACAAAAGGAGGCTGAGGGGAGACCTTCTGGCTCTCTACAACTGCCTGAAAGGAGGTTGGAGCAAGGTGGGGGTTGGTCTTTTCTCCCAAGGAACAAGGAATGGGACAAGAGAAAATGGCCTCAGGTTGCCCCAGGGGAGGTTTAGGAACAATTTCTTCCCCTTGAGGGCTGCCAAGCCCTGGCCCAGGCTGCCTTGGGCAGTGGTGGAGTCTCCATCCCTAGACATGTTTCAAAGCTGTGGAAATGTGGTGTCGAGGGACATGGTTTGGTGGTGACCTGGCAGTGATGGTTCATGGTTGGACTTGATCTTAAAGGTCTCTTCCAAACAAAACAATTCTATGATTGAGTCCTTAGAAGAATTTTCTCTTCTAAAGTGTTGCAGCCCAAACTTTCTTTTGAAGCCCAAGGATGTGACTGCTTAAGCTGGAGAACATGAAACTGTTAGGAGGAAGTGAGCCCTGTTTTGTACTGCTCAGAGTAAGTGAACCTGTGGTGATCAATAAGGAACTGTGTCATTTGTCAGACAGGCTCTGTCTCAGGGGGCACTGGAGTAAAGACTTTGGCAACAGAAAGGCAGAGACAACCACATTTATATAATTTAGGGAAGAGATTTCTCTGAGGAGACATAACCAGAGGCTTTAACTGTCTTCAAGGTAACCTAGACTGTATCCCTTGCTGTGTTAATTCCTTCCCTGTGGGACTGGATAATCCATTTCATATGGTGATAGGACAGAAAACGATGACCTGAAGCTAAGGCAGGAGAAATTTCAGCTGAACATCAGTCAGATTATTCAGGAGCTCTGAAAGTTACCACCAAGAGGGAAAAAAAAGAAAGGATAAATGGGAGAGGGATTAAGAACAGCTTCTGAAGGAAATCAAAGCTGGCAACAATTAAGGAGGACACACTAACACAGCAGTGTTGTTTGGAACACTTTTAGCATATTAGAGGGCTTGTCTGGTTTAGAGCCAAAGCCGCCTGCCCAGCTGCTGGGGTGGAGAAAGCATTCATTACCTACCTGTGGGGCACGAAGAGGTTGTGGAATCTTCTCTGGAGAGATTCCAAGCCCATATGGATATTGTGATGCTGGGCAAGCTGCTGTGGGTGCCCCTGCTTTAGCAGGGGGTTGGACTGGATGATCTCCAGAGGTCCCTTCCAACCCCACCCATGCTGGGATTCTGGGACTGCAATAAATTCTTTAACAGAGATAAGCTGGAAAGTTAACTCAGCTTCTTTGGCCCTGCTCCAGCAGGTCCCTGTCTCTGCTGTGCTAAGGGCTCCAGAGCTGGCCCAGGCACTTCAGGTGGGGTCTCAAAAGACTAGAGCAGAGGGGCAGAATCCCCTCCCTCCACCTGCTGCCCACGTTGGTGGGGATCAGCCCAGGACAGGGCTGGCTCTGGGCTGGGACTGCAAGGCACCAACTTGCCTCCAACTTTTCACTCTGCAAGTACTCCTCCACAGGGCCGCTCTGGAGCAGCCTGGCACTGGACTTCTGGCAATCTTTCCTTGGGAATACCTGGGAAGAGGATACCTGGATCCTCTCTGCCTGAAGAGGTTCCCTTTGCTTTGGAGCCCCTGTCAAGCCCTTGCTGCTGAGAAGCAGCAGCAGCAGAAAGAAGCCCCTCATGGTTTGCCACCAGGCTCTGCTCTGCTTTGTCAGTTGCAGGGATTCATTTCCCATCAGCTTCAGTATTTTCCACTGGAACATCCTTAGCCAGTCAAGTCCCAGAGTCTGCTGAGGGACTGTCTTTTGCACCCCTGCCTTGCAATGTTATTAATTTATTGGCTTCATTAGGGAAGGTGGCAGCTGTTGTTTTTAATTTGAGCACAGAGATGAATTCTGTCAAGGAGTCTTTGTCCCCATATTAGGAGGGAACAAAGAATGCTGCACTGCAACCATCTCATGGTATTTTTACTATGTCCTACTCATCTCTTTTTCCTGACAGAGTGTTATATATCTTAATTATCTTTTGGCAAATTGTTATTTTTCCCCCCCCCCCAGTTTATCATTCAATATGTTAGAAACTGAAGCTATTCATAGCCTTCCCCTTTGCTTGCTTCTGTCTAAATCTATTTTGGGGTTGCTCACAGGGGTTAAGGACAAACACAGAGTCATCCCCTGTTAGATAAAATGGGGCAAGGCATCCCAGGCTCCTCTTTTATTCTTTTCTCTCACACACATCTTACCATTAGCTGGCTGCAATGGAGAAGCAACAAAAATAAGCAAAAATAGTTTAAATATGCTCCAAACCCACTTTTTTTTCTAACTGAACTAGTGACTGTCTGAGGTGGGAGGTGTTTGAGAGGAAGATGTAAGATATCCAAGAGTTATTTGGGTTGGAAGAGACCAACCATGGACTCATGGAGTCCAACCCTCAACCCATCACTGCCAGGTCACCATGAAGCCATGTTCCTCAGCACTGTATCTCCATGGCTTTGAAGCCCCTCCAGGGATGGGAGCTCCACCACTGCCCTGGACAGCCAGAGCTTGACAACCCTCACAGGAATGAGACTGTTCCTCATGTTCACCCCTCATCTGTACTGGTGCAGGGGATTATTGCTCTCCAGGTGCAAGACCCTACACGTGCCCAGCCTGTTCCTCTCTCTGCCCAGCTCTCCAGCCTGTCCAGGTCTGAGTACCAGCCTAAGTACCAGTGCTGTCCTACTAGTTCAGAAGGAAAAGAGAGGCAGTTTCTAGTAAGGACATGGCTGGTTTGGTTTATGTTCTTGAGGTGTTTTGTGAGCCAGGGTTGGACAAGTTCCACTGAAGCTCAGAATTAACAGAAGGAGCATAAAGTAAGTGTGGATCCTCTGCCAAAGGCCAATAGCCAGATCCTGGGCTCTGCTTCATTAGAGTCAAACATGCAGGGATTTCAGTGCCATCAGCAGGCTTGTTCTACTTTTACACTCAGGTAATAGACTTTGGCCCAAAGAGAGTGCAAAGAACTGATCTATCACTTTGATTTAGTTGAATATAGCTGTGGTGCTCTGCTCAGGAGAATATTTAATCAGCCCCCATGTAATATTGCCTGTGCTCTGTGACTGATTGCTACAACGATGCCAATTTAATTCTGGAGCAATTTATTGACTTAAGGAAGATCTGAACTGCTTGGCAGGCTAAGGGAGAGAAGCAAGGTCCTGGCAGGAGGGTTCAGTATGGCAGATGTCATTGACCATGTGAGTACTGACTGTAGTGATGAAACATGGGGACCAAGGGCACCCTCAGTGAGTCTGCAGATGACACCACACTGGGTGGGACTGTTGGTCTGCTTGAGGGCAGGAAAGCTCTGCAGAGAAATTTGGACAGGCTGGATCAGGGGGCTGAAGTCATTTGTATGAGGATTAATGAGGTCAAGTTCCTGCACTTGGGTCACAACAGCCCCACGAACCCTCCACTCCAGACTTGGGGCGGAGTAGCTGGAAAGTCACCCAGCAGAAAAGGACATGGGGTGCTGGTTGACAGCCATCTAAGCATGAGCCAGTGTGTGCTCAGGTGGCCAAGAAGGCCACCAGCATTCTAGTCTGGCTCAGCAATAGTGTAGTCAGCAGGACCAAGGCAGGGATTATCTCTCTGTCTTGGGCACTGGTGATCCTCAAATCCTAGCTTCAGTCTTGGGTCTCTCACTCCAGGGAGGACATTGAGGGGCTGCAGTGGGTACAGAGAAAGGGCAGCAAAGCTGGTAAAGGGTCTGGAGAACAGGCCTGGTGAGGAGAAGCTAAGGGAATTGGGCTTGTTCAGCCTGAAGAAAAAGAGGCTGAGGAGAGACATTCTGGCTCTGTGCAACTCCTTGAAAGGAGGCTGAAGCCAGGTGAGAATTGGTCTCTTCTCCCTAGTATCAGGTGACAGGAGATGAAATGGCCTGAAATTGTCAGGAGATGTTTAGGTTGGATATTAGGAACAATTTCTTTCCTGCAAGAGTGGTCAGGCATTGGAACAGGCTGCCCAGGGAGGTGGAGTCACTGTCCCTGGAGGTGTTCAAGAAATGTGTGGCCATGGCACTTGGGGACAGGGTTTAATGGCCATGGTGGTGTCAGGTTGATGGTTGGACTGGATGATCTTTCCAGCTGGAACAATTCCATGGTTCTATGAAAGTTTCCTGTAAGGACATTAAGAAGCTTAATATCTCACCAGCAGGTAGGAGCTGCTTAATCAGCTGGAAGACATTGAGCTTTTTCCTTCTTAGAAGCCAAGCTCCATCTCACTCATTATAATAGTTTCAGAGCCTCAAGGCATTAGCTCATAATAAAGAGCACAGAAAATAATGTTGTTATGGTGGTGCTTTGGCTAATTTCATCTGGTATCACTGCCTTGTGAAGTCAGAAGGAGGATGTCAATTGTTCTTAAGATCAAGGGGGAAGAATCTGTCTCCTTTTATTGGTGTTGGGGGTTTTCTAAAGGTTATGGATGATGTTGGTAAGCTCATATTAAGTGGAAAGTGGTTTTATTCTTCCCCTGCAGGTTGTACAGTTATTAAAACCCAGAGGTTATCATGCAATTTATTTAAATGTGCTCTGGCTAATAAAATAACTCCAAGTGACTCAGGCCTGCTGAGTTTTGGAGGATCCTTTCAGAAAGATTTCTTAAAGTGTCTGAATGAAGCCCAGGAAGATTAAGCATCAGAAATCCTCTCTGCTTAAATAACGAGCTTGTAATTGCAGCTTTTATGTACTAGGCACAGGCATTGTGGTCATTTCCTCTCTTTAGGTGAGATGGAAACTGCCTCCCCTTAACTCACTTCCACTCTACCTTGGGGAAAAAAGTTTACACAGAGCACTGAAGCTCTGCTTGCTTGGTGTAGTGGAAGGGGTAATTAATTACTGCGAGATGATCTTTGAAAAATATTAATATAGTTTATTAATATTCAATATTCAGAACTCGCAGCGCCCCCAGCACCAATTTAATAATAACAGGTTCTTGCATCATTATGGAAACTATATACAGGTTATATAGCATTATAACTATATGGCTAGGATTATAGGATTATAACTATATACAGGTTATATTAGGATCTAGAAATAGCTAGTAAATATATACATTAATTGAACTCAATTAAGCTGGCAGAGAAAGCTTTGCGGTCAGCGCACCGCTGGCGGTCAGCACTCCGCTTGCTTGCTAGATGGATGCAAAGAGCAACTTTCTGCTTATGGCAGAAGGCAATTAATGATTCCAAGAGGCTTTTGGTATTTACTCACAAAAATGTTATCTGACAGTACCCAAAGCTCGTGGCGGGGTTGCTGTCGGTAGCTGTCAGAGGCTTTAGAGTTTCCCCAGGCTTCTGGGCGCTGGAGAAAGGAGACAGATGATCTCTGACCTGTTCCTGGATGATCTGTGTCATCTCCAGTGCTTCCCTCTGGGGAGAAGGCTTTCAGGTGCAGGCAGATGTCTTGCAGTGTGCAGTCTCAGCACAGTGTCATGCTGGCTGTGCAGGCTGCACGTGTGGAGGTATCAGAGCCTGATCCTGCTTCACTGAGGTCCCTCACAGCTCAGGATCAGTGAGGCAGCAGGCACAATGCAATAGCAATAGCAGCCACACCTTGTAATGGCAAAGCGCACCCTGTGCTCCCTGCTCATCTCCTTTTTATCCATACAGCCCGAGACTAATGGGCCTTTGGCCACAGGATAGCCAAGCAAATGGCAGTCAGCCAAGATGTGACCATATTGGGTGAAGCCATAGGCTTACTCTACCCTTTCTTGGGCAGAACACAGCCTTGCACAAGGCAACCCTGTGCACCTTGCTTACTGCGGTTGCTGGGCAGGCCACAGACCCCAGACTTAGTGCCTCCAGGTTCTTTGTCCTTTTTCCCACAGATGCTCTCCCCAAAACAGAAGGAGAGAGAGCAGGAAAAACATGCCTGGGCAAGCCAAGATATGTACAAGCCTAATTTGGCCTGCTTAGGCTTACCACAACACTTGGATTATAAGGTTGTAATATCAAACTGGATCAACACACAGTTTGCTTTGCATTAGAATCATTCTGATTTCAAATCCTAATTTGCCAAATGACAGAACAAGACCAGGGTGCTCAGGTGGCCATGAAGGATCAGGATGATCAGGAATAGTACAGCCAGTAGGACTAGGGAAATGACTGTCCCCCTGGACTGGGCACTGGTGAGGCTGCACTTTGAATCCTGGGTTCAGTTTTGGACTCCTCACCCCAAGAAGGACATTGAGGGGCTGGAACAGGTTCAGAGAAGGGCAACAAAGCTGTTAGGGTCTGGAGAACAGGTCTGGTGAGGAGCAGCTGAGGAAGTGAGGCTGTTCAGTCTGGAGAGAAGGAGGCTGAGAGGAGACCAAGCAGCTTTCTGGCTCCATGCAAAGCTGAAAACTTAGTGTAGATTAAAATAGTGATTCCATTTCAGCTGTGGGCTCCAGCCTGTGACTGCAATGCAGAAGAAGACTTCTCAGAGCTTGCCTGGCTGTTGGAGAGGACAAAGAGCTACCAGCTCCTTGCCTGGCCATAAGAAAACACTCCCTGTACAGAATGTGTCAGATCCTTTCCCTGGGGTGACAGTGACTGCTAAGGGGATTGTTGGCCTGGGATATAAACAACCTTGAGATGGTGCTGGAGCAGCATTCATCTGAGGCTTCACCTTTGTTTTTCAGCTGGAAATGGAAGCAGCTTTGCACTTTGGGACGTTGCAGCTCTATTAATCAAGGGAGAAGCTTTGCCAACGGTCTTGGGAAATCAAATTTCTTTTTGTGATCTCTTCTCAGTGTGCCTTAGCCCCAAGCTGGGGAAAAATCAGATGGTGGCAAAGAAGCAGAAAGTGACTTTTAAACTGTTATCACAGTATCACAGTATCACAGTATCGCAAGGGTTGGAAGAGACCTCAGAGATCATCAAGTCCAACCCATCACCACAGCCCTCAAGACTAGACCATGGCACTAAGTGCCATGTCCAAATGTGCCTTGAACGCCTCCAGGGACGGTGACTCCACCACCTCCCTGGGCAGCCCATTCCAGTGACAAATTACTCTCTCAGTGAAGAACTTCCTCCTCACCTCCAGCCTAAACTTGCCTTGGCGCAGCCTGAGACTGTGTCCTCTTGTTCTGTCACTGGTTGCCTGAGAGAAGAAGGTAACCTCCTCCTGGCCACAACCACCCTTCAGGTAGTTGTAGACAGCAATAAGGTCCCCCCTGAGCCTCCTCTTCTCCAGGCTAAACAGTCCCAGCTCCCTCAGCCTCTCCTCATAGGGCTTGTGCTC